>CABEEJ010001126.1:167350-179647 GCA_901482245.1 Timema douglasi | reverse complement strand
AATCACATATTTGTAGCCGATGATTTCCGCACGTCCATCATAGACTCTGCTTTAAACTATGAGTGAAGAGTGAAGAATGACCATGGGCACGGGATGAATCCTGGATAGCTCAGTGGTAAGCGTATTGGCGTACTAGGCCAAAGGTCCTGGGTTAGATTCCTGTGTCCAGGTGTCATTTTTCAATTTTCTGAATATGATATCTAAATAGTGTGAGCCTCACTAAAATGCATAAATGTTAGCTTTGGCTATTTGATTCATTAATATGCAATCCCGTACAATTATGATAATAATTGTCAAATGGCTGCAATAATATGCCAATTACCGAGTCGTGGGTGGCTGCGTTGTTTGATGGCTGTGATCTTAAACAATCACATATTTGTAGCTGATGATGTCCACACGTCCATAATAGACTCTGCCTTAAGTGTGCGCTATAATGGACCTCCTTTTCAGTTTTGGGGGTGGAGAGTGAGGGTTGGGGTGAGTCATAGTTGCTATGCTCACCAACAGGTGTCGCTAGTTTCGCCAGTGAGTAGGTATTATTATTTCGAAACATTGCTTTGAAAAAAAAGTACAAAGGGGAATGGGTTAATTAGACAGGACTATTAGAATGCTTTCAGCCGCTTAATCTCCGGATTCCTTGAAAGTGTCAAGAACTGATGGGGGCGGCCTAAGCCTAGCCTAGCTCACGCACCTCTCCTAGAGTAACCTTTTAACAACACATTTTAAATTACTAGCATGTGACAGCGGTTGCTTCAAATTAATAAAGTAGTATCAATTGTAGATTTATAGCTTTGACAATCACATCCGATTTTTAAAATAATTTTTACACACTTTTGTTTCATTAAAAAGTTTTAGTAGCTAATATATTAAAATTGTAACTAAAAAGTAAAAATTTAACTCTTTTGAATTTTAAACTGCATTATGTTATTTAAAATTGTATTTATATTTTTTAATGTAAACACTATGATATACCAAAGAAATCACACTATATTTTGTTATGCAGAACTTTGCCTGCTCATATTAGAATTTTTTTAAATAGGGCCTATTAGATTCCATAGAATATTTTCATTTAGGGCTTAGTTCTTAGACCGCTCGGCCATTTTTCCGTACTATTTTACGTGACCTACAACATTTTAACCATCAAAACTATCTGGATATATTTTCTAAGGAGGTCTGGGTAAGGAAGGTAGAATTTATTAATATGCGGTTCACACGCATTTACGTGATAAACAGTGAAAGGCTATTTAAGAATAAACCATCTACGTATAAACTTCCGGGATTCAAATCCCGAAATCTTCGTCACTGGCATACAGGACAAGACTAGATTGAATCCTTTTCTGTATTTCCCACCTATTAAGTTGAATAAAATAAATGGAAACATTCCTAAACATTCTTCAAAACATTTAGGACGCAGAAGACAAAAAACGTTCGTGAACCTTTGTTTCAAGATTTCATATTTTTATTCCTATCCTACCAGTTCAATCTTTTTGGATTTTATGGAGAGTAAGTATACCCTGATTTTGGTTAGAAAAACAGTTTAGAAAATTCAAACATATTTCCTTACGCTCAACATTGATAACATTTTACTATATTATTTGAGTTATTCTATAAGTTTTGATAATATCTATTAAAGGTGACAGCTGAAGATAGCATGACTTGGTGAATGAATATATCAACATTGTTTTAGTAACTATGATAACTAACTTTTACAGTTATTCCTACCAAAATCATACTGTAATAACCTGTACCGCCCTTGGGCTCGGGAACTAGACAATTTACTTTACTTCCAGAAGAGGATGAATAGGCCTCACATATCTCTGTTGACCGCTAAATATAGTCGGATTGTAATAGGAATGACCATATTGTTTCGACTGCCACGTAAAGTGTTCTGCAATTGTCACTTTGACATAGTCCTAGTCTCAACAGCTGCTTAGAGAAAAGGAAATGTAGTTTTGATAATGTTGTCCCTCCTATATTATATGTCTTTTAAAAAACTCTTCTTATGACGATCCATCTAGAGTCCAAATGTCATATAAAGGGCCTTCTAGCTATAAAATAAATTTTTCTGACATTTTACTATATTTTTAGCATTATTTTATAGTTATTGATGATATATTCATAGTGACAGCTGTAGATCATAAGGCTTGACCTATCAATACAGGGGAAGTAGATATATCTAATATAGTTTCTAGTTGTCAGGTAAGGTAGTCCCTTTCTATTGAAACTGGACTGTAGTTAAAGTTGTTTTTAGCCCATATTTGCAATGACATAGCTTAGTGGCAATAAAAAGAGGTATGTTTCAGTATCCGTTCTGAATAATTAGCATATACTCATGATAAGCCCAAGTTGATGTAATATCACTTTTGGATTTAAATTGTATAAATTTATGTTGCATTTAGTTTTCATTTTTTATGTAGAAACAAAGCGTCACGGTTCCATGCCGGTTGGCACGTGGACATAATATCAAACTCATCTAGTCAGGTTTGCAAGTGACGTGGAGATAATGATGTTCAAACTAAAGCTGGGTGTACTAAGGTTTTTATGAGTGGTTTCTCTCTCTTCCTCTATGAAAATCCAGTAACATTTTGTCTCAATACTAGCTTTCTCAACACTATCCCATTAGTGTAAATTAACGCCTATAACCCAAATGAGCAGTAAGATGTGGAGGAAAAAGACTTACATGATTCATTCCAATATTTGTAGGTCTGTTATAAAAAGTTGACAACACACTAACATTATTTATTACACAACATATTGATATTATAGTTTAGTTTGGGTTGCGTTCATTCAATTGGTACTTATTTAATGTATTTAAAATCCATAAATTTAGCCAAATGTCAGGGTCACGATTAAAGTGAGGTGTCATTTTTCTTTTATATTTAGATTAATACTAAGTGAACGACCGTATTCTTAACAATGTGTGTATTGCGAATATATCCAATAATATACAAAGGAAACTGTAAAAGGTGCCAAACAAACGCTTGACTCCAAGTCATCGGTGGCTTTTTCTGACAGCTCTAAAGTAGGGGACGAAACCTGTACAGTTCAGGGATATTAGAGCATTGGCGCTAACTCCCCGGCTCGATTTCCGCGTATAGTTGATGGTTTTTAGTTATATTTGAATTAAAACTAAACTTTGGTTCTATAAACATGCCTTAAATTTGGCGTAATACTTTGTTCGAATTCACGGTGTTTCTTTAAATGACTCTTATGGACAAACCGTAACATATTATATAGGTAAATTTTATTTTTTGGTATTTTGTAGTCATTGGCAGGAACCTTATTCTGAAATAAAGAAATAATCCGTTTTATATTATATTATTTTTAACTTACATGTTATGCACGCACTGTGGTATGGTGTTTATGTAGTCTGTACACAACGTTTTGGGTACAGTAAGAACACAAGGAAGGAACTTTTAAAAAATACAAACATCTTTTTGTGGTAAACATTGAAATGTTCAACTATATTATTAGTATAGGTTGATGGTTATTGATAATATCTATCAAAAGTTACAACTTTAGATCACATGAAGTATGGACACATGATAATAATTTAAGTAACGTTTATAGCTGTCAGGTGATATTCTAGTACGGTGTTTCTTCTATAGACAGCCACACATAATGTAGTGTGATTCATTCGGGAATGTACAATTATTTTTATAACTCATGATTGGAAAGTCATAAACTTCGCTTTCCTCATGGCAAGTAGAATTGTATCATAGAAGATGCTGGATGGGCCTACCAACAGCGTCCAGACACATAATAGCCCAACGCTCCCAATTGTGTGATGTAGAGTAAGTGTTCAATCACGAAAACACAAACAATACTGATAAAACATTAAAAACATATTACCAAAAGCTACGAAAGAGCTATCTATTGTTAAAATATTTGACAGTTTAAATCAAAACACTAAGATAATCATTATTTGATAAAGCCTAGAAAAGTTAACTACTCTACGAGACACAACCAAACCAAAATATATTTGTTCCTCAATGTATTTGAAAGGGCATGCTCAAAACCTCCAAGATGTGTTGGCAAGCATATATCTGGTTGATGACCCAAGACTGGTCTTGGAAGGGTTGTATGGGGAGGGGGGGGAGGAAGAGGGTGTTAAACTGTTCCCGGTACCTGTCACCCGACATTGCCTAAAGAGAAGGTTGACAAATATCTGAGGGTTGTGTTTTGTGGAGGGGGTAGGCTGGCTACGTAAGAGATAGCAGAGTTTCTTGCTGGACATCGCTGAACTAATTTAAACAAACTTTCTCACAAAATTACGTAAGCTCTATGTGATATTTTAATTTGAACAAAATACGTACCTTTATTTGAGCAAAAATTCTTTGTTTATAAAGACAAAAATCTGACCCCACTCACAACGTAGAAATGCAAAATTTTGCATCAATTTAATAAATTAATCAATAGGATTATTGATAATATCTTTCTATTAGAAACATAGAAATATATTTGAACTACAAAATAAAAAATACCACGTACTCCTGCGATATTTCATAATCCCGGGAAAATGTACCAAAATAGGTGTTATTTTTGCTCTGTTCTCAGACCAACAGTCCCACCTTCATGCAGCCTTAAACTATGAGTGAAGAATGAAGAATGGCCATGCGCACGGGAAGAATACTGGATAGCTCAGTGGTAAGAGCATTGGCGTACTAAGTTGAAGGTCCCGGGTTAAATTCCCGTTGTCATTTTTCAATTTTTAAATATGATATTTATTATTTTGATTTGTATGGTTTGTATCTGATGATTTGTTTTTATTTACGTTTCGTCTTCCTTAAGATGTTACACAAAAAGCGCCCACCCCTTTTGTGTCAGCTTTCTTTTCCTTTCTTGTACTGTAATATTCGAGAAGTTCTACTTTTAATGACTCTGTATTCAGAAGTTCATGTCTAGCTTCAATTGCGCAGTGAAAATTATTGTAGCTTCCTAGCACACTATATAGTAACATTATACTTAATAACTCTTCAGAGATCCGAATATCCATTTCATTAAGTGTATCCACTGTGTTGAGGAAGATTGTGAGGTGATCTGCCATGTTTTCCCCTTCGTGAAATTTTGTGAAAAAAATAGCTATTTCAGAAGAATTGCTTTCTTAGCGGGCCCCTTAGATTGATAATCTACTTTAAGTTTTGGCCATATCTAATGGGATGTTTCACAATGCCTTATGTGACAAAGCTCTGCAAGACTCCCAGCCAAAGCAATTACGGCTTTAGCTTTACGATTGGCTTTGCCCCACGCGGCCGTGAGCGGGAAATTCGTGGCAATGGTTGTCGCGTTGGCACCCTCCTTTGTTACTAGCCTGAGAATAGTTCCATCGATGTATTACCAGTGGCTGTTCTTTATAAGGATTGCTTCCATTTGTTATCTCCATGTGTCGTAATTTTATTGTCCTAGTTTTACAATGTGCATTGAGAATCCGGATTCCATCTAAATTTCTTGGAAAACTTAATGATTTCAGGCGTCAAAAACGTGTTAAATATTATCGCACTTCTGATGACCCTATCACGTTAAACACACAGATAATTTATTTTACCATGAAACATAAATGTTGTTACAGAGACCTGGACTCATGTTAACGTGGAATCTGAACCACGGTGGAGGCCTGGCATGCCACACATTCACAAGTAGTGATTAATAGATGTCTTGTCAGAGGTGAAGGAAGGGCTTGGCAATCAAATAAATCTGTGCTGAGACCAAGGATTAAACCCTAGACTCCCAGCACTGAAGTCTGACACGTTAACCCTAGACCACCAGGTCACCCATTCATTTATTAAAACAACACTTTTTATCTTGCATCAAAATAACAAATATTATGGCGTTTCTATGATAACACCAGAGCATTAGAACGCGTGTTTGATAATGAAACAAAGATAATGTTTATTTACAATATACAACACATTTTAGTTATAATAATATTAAATATCTACAGACATATTAAATTAGTTTGTTTAAAAAAATATTTGCTTGGATGGCCACATGGTATAGGTGCTACTTTCGCCGTACATTTGACTTCAGAGGACGGGTATATCGGGGTTCTATCCTGGTCAAATCAAGGTTTTTCCTTTGTGGTTTCCCACTCTCCCTCCACGCACAAGCAAATAAATGACCTCTATAGTGCTTAACTGGCAGTAAGACGCGGTGCTAGAAAAAAAAAGTTAAATTATAAAATATACTAATTTTAAGTGAAATAAATATTAGTTGGTTTATTCATAATTAGTATAAGTTTTGTCAAGTATAAAAATTAACGAAACATGAAATTAACTAAAAGGCCAATAATATAAAATATTATGCTACTACATAGTGCTGGGAGAAGACAGATTGAACATTATGGCCATATTATAAGGCTACATAGAATAATAAATTTGGGATGAAATTGATACTGCAATATTAATTGATGAATTTGCCAAAGAGAAATCAAGACGCAAATTCATATAGAAAATATTTTTAAGCCCTCAGGTAACTTAGTTGCTGTTAATTTAAAAAAAATGAATTTATGATTTTTCTTGAAAAGTTGAGTTTTATTATTAGCTACATATTGCTGGTTTAAGCAACTCATTAAAAATCTAATACTGAAATCTTTCTGAAAAATTCATCACTTCCTTACTCATTTTTTGTTTGTTTTGGGGCCAGGGGACTCCATTTAGCTAAATCCACCTTTGCCTTTTAGTAAGATCTAATTGTATCTTTATCTGACTACTCTGATGGACACAAAACAGTTTTAAACTGATATTTTAAAGCCTACAAGTTATCAAATACCTGTTTCGGAGGCCGCATGATCTAACGCCTTACTATAGTAGTGGATTTGACTGTCGATGGCAGGGAGATTGAGGTTCAAATCCTCGTAGGGTGTACAGAGGTGTTTTATCAAAAGAGTTCTTTATTCTCCCTCAACGCAAATGCAGGCATACTTTCTATAAATATAGCCTCACTAGTCTTTAAAATCACTAGTGTTGTTAGTACATAAGCTTATAACCCGAATGGATATAATGATATATATATATATATATATATATATTCCCTTTCGTAATATTTCACATACAGAGGTTCCCACCCTTAATATATTTTTAATTAATGAACAATTTTATAATATTAAACTGAATGGATCCATGTGTGTTATATAATCTTTTTCACCAATCTTGGTGGTCATTTTACTTTATTATTTATTTTATTGTCAATGACTCTCTGTCGCCAGTTTAAAATCCTAACTTTGTTAACATATTTCCAGCCTCTTCCGAGTACTTTGTGAAAAACAAACCCCTCTCAGAAAACTTTTGACTCTCTCACATTTCTAAAAGCTGTTGAATTCATGGTGAAATGTCTTGAAATTGGAAGATTCTGGAGGTCTTCTTCTCTGACTATATACAGGGAAAATGGCTCTACTTTTCACTTATCACTCGGCCTGCAACCACGCTGTAAATAAGGTCTACAACGCGCTAACATCATTATTGATATTTTAACTCTGCCACCTATAAAAAAACATGTTGAATAACTTCTGAATAAAGTGTTATTTCATTTCAATAGATTAAATATCATCAATAGAACTGTCTCTTGATTGACAAACCCTTCCTTCACCTCTGACAAGACGTGAATTAGTCACAACTTGTGAATGTGAGGAATGCCAGTGCTCCACCGTGGTTTGGATTCCACGTTAAACTGTAGGTCCTCCATTTCATCTCGCAATCACCCTACCATTATACATTAGCGTAAGTGCGTATAACCTGAATGGGTAGTAATACGTGGTGCTAATAATAATATAACTGTGTCTGCACCATGTCTTACTACCCGTTCGGGTTGCACGCACTTACGCTAATATGTTACCATTACATATTAGCGTAAGTGATTGGGAGATTAAATGGAGGACCTACAGTTTAACGTGAGCTCCGAACCACGGTGGAGGCCTGGTATTACACACATTCACAAGTTGTGATTAATAGATATATTGTCAGAGGTGAAGGAAGGTTTTGGCAATCAGATAAATCTGTGCCGGGACCGAGGATTGAGGCCCGGACCCCCAACATAGAGGTCTGACAACTTACTCCTAAACCACCAGGTCACCACTATAGTATTACGTCACTATTATTAATTTTATGGCAAACAACAAAAAAACATGAAACAAGAGCCCGAAATAATGTTACATAATTATCTCTTATCCTGGAGGTTAAAAATAAAAAATCAATCCACACGGCTATTAAGAGGTGGTTCTAAAAAAAGTAATGTTTTCACGAAGGAAAAAATTTAAATATTTTATTAATTGAAAATAAAATTTAATCAAATTAATACTATTTAATTTATTTCAATTTTATTTTCGTCAAAAGAAAAGTACAGACAACCCCACTTTGGTACTCTTTATAGTTCTGCCGTAGTTCTTTATTAAAATTCTCGATTAATAGTCCATGAAATGGGGTTCCAATAATCAGTATAACCACATGGATAAAGCGGTTGGTTGGCTTATTATTGGTTGAGTGGGACTTTTTGTGTTGAAAATTAAACCAAGAAAACGGTTCTGTGTATATTACCCGCCTCGGTGACGTAATTAGCTAACGCGCAAGTTTCATGTTGAGCTAGACAGCCGAGGATGGAGAGATCGAGGTTCTAACCTCACTTGGGTGAACTGGGGTTGGTTTTTCCTAATTGGTATTTCACTATCCCTTCCCACTAATGTGAGTTCACTTCCTATATATTCAACCTTCCCAATTTATAGCCCAATAGAGAAATTAGTACTTAAGCTTATAAAACTAATGGTTAGTAAGACGCGGTGATTATTATTATTACTAATATTCTGTGTCCATTCCATTTACAAATGTATATTTTCCCTGTGGCAATGGATTTCGATCATTGTTACTCGTCAAATAGACTATACATAGGCTTATTTTAAAAGCAGACAAATGGAGAATGGTTTTTGATAATATTCAAACTGTCAGAACTTTGAACCGACTGGAGTTTTTGACTGGAATAAGGCGTTGCATGGTTGAACGGTATACCGCAGTTTTTGATAAAATAAAATAAAATGAGCTTATTAAATAGTTATAAAATATGTATGTCTATTAAGAATATTTAAATTCTTACAATAATAGCATGTTATTCTGGTAGAAAAAGAATGTCTACATTTATAAAAGTTATTTTTCATAACTTAAATCAATAAGTCAGGTCAAGTAACTTAATATGTATATATATTATTACTCATAGAATTATGCTAATATTATGAAAAAAGTTATTTCTAGCCATAGAAAATATGTATGCATTTTCTAAGTGGTCCTTACTAGCAGAATACTACTCATGAACCACCTTGAACTCTAAATATGTTCCTATAGCTGCTAGCTATGTTTTGTTTAACCAATATAGTCACGTGATCGAGGTAAAACCACCATCATAGGGCGTATATACAGTTATTTATATTTTATTTATTTAGCACCGCATCTTACTACCTGTACTTAGATACTAATTACGCTAATGGTTTTAAGGATTAGGAAGGTTGTATTTAGATTAAGTGTACCCACACTTGCATGGAGGGAGAGTGGAAAACCATTTTGTATAAACCACCCTCGCTACACCCGACCGAGATTCGAACCTCGATCACCTGGAAGACAAGTCTACTACGAAAGTAGCGCCTTAGATCATGTGGCCACCGAACCAGAAAACATAAGTTGACATGTCCATTTATTTTCAAATTATCACTTAATTTCATGACGTGGTTAAGTTTATGCGTAACCTCTAGGACTACTAAACTTAGACGGTTCCATGTTTATGTCAACAGGCTGTACATTGGTTTGTTTCCTTCTGGACGAGTTTGTGGCGAAGGAGAATGAAGACATACCATATTAGCCCAAAAGAGGTTTGTAGGAAGGTCGTCAGAAGGAAGAGGAGCATTTAGAACATTACTTTGTCCCTCCTACCTTTACCCAACATCGTGTTGTGACCTCGTCCAGGTAGCCCCTAACCCAGAGGTGATAAGATTCCTGCCATCTAGTACAGAGGCTTCAAGGACCGTGCAATAATTTCTCATTATTGGGGCACCTTTGTGCAATATTTTAAAATCTGTTTGACCCTACACTCACTTAATGCATCCAGTGTGCGTTTCTATTTTGACCCTAGGACCTTTCAAGTTACGCTAATGACCCTAGCTTGGATGTATAGGACATGTTAAAATTTTAAATTGATCTAAATAGTAAAAAAGCATTTTTGAACTGCTCTAACTACACAAATAAAATACATATTATTGTTTCATTTTGAGTTGTAGGACGTAATTCACAATGTTGTATTTGGACTTACAGTATTTTGTAAAACGTTAAATAGGTCTAATAATCCAACATTATATTTCTCAGATTCTAGAAGAAGAAAAAATCATATTTTACACAGTACTAATAATAATTTCAGTCAAACAAATATGATTGTATGTGCAGTCACAAAACCTATAACAAACCAGAAATTAGAAAACATCACAATATTATAATATATATATTAAAAATTAGATGAGAAAATTATTTTGGTAAACAATAATTTAAATTAATAAATTGAAGCAGTAAAAAAAAAATAGTAATTAAAATTAATAAAATTTAAAATTATAGACCTATATATAAAGTCAAAAACAAGAATAGTGTGTTTGTTAATCATTTTTGAAGAAAACCATAGAAATATATACCTTAATTAATGAGTATTTTCTTAAATATACCCTTCTTCACCTCTGACAAGATGTGTATTAATCACAGTTTGTGAATGTGGGGAATGCCAGACCTCCAACGTGGTTCGGATTCCATGTTAGACTGTAGTTATTCCATTTTATCTCACCATCACTCTATCATTATACATTAGCGTAAGTGCGTATAACCCAAACGGTTAGTAAGACGCGGTGCTAAAATAAATTGCACTAAATGGTGATTTATGTTTTCAATTAAGAGTTAAATTGTGCCTCCAAATGTTTTCCTAATTATAAATGGAGTTTAGTTGTCCTATCTAAGATACATCGGGTAAAATGTTTAAATAATGTTATATCTTCACAAAACTTCGTGTTTATTTATTTTGTTAATAATACCTTCTACACCAAGAGTATCAACGACTTAGATGGAAACGCGAGTTAAGGTTCCAATATTGACATTTTTTAATGTAAAATAATTGGCCAAAATAAATAAAGTATTGCCTCGGTAGATATATATATATATATATATATATATATAGTCAAGTTTTCTACACAAAGCTGTCTCAACAGTAATTCTTGAATATTTATCGTGGGCAAAGTGATATTTGAAATGAAACTTTTAAATGGAGAGAAATAGTCCAGTGAAAATTACGCGATACTCATGACAAATATTTAATAACTATAAAAAAAGAGTCCAGTGGCCGCATGGTATAAGGCATCACTATCGCTATAGATCAGTCTCTCTATGACGAGTAGATCAGTTTCGAATCCTACCTGGCTGTACTGAAGTTTATTTTCGAAATAGTTTATATTTCTTCCTCAGAGAAAATAAGGGTACACTTTCTCTAAATGTAACCTTACTCATCCCTAACACCCATTATGAAAATTTATACAAAAAACTATTAAAAAAAACTATTGAAATATTTCAATGGGTAAATTTGGACAAATACTATTAGTCAAAACTTTAGAAATTTACTATTGAAAAATACTTTAGAATTATACTAATGGGAAAAACTATAGACATTTACTATTGAGAAAAACTTTAGAAATTTAATATTTGCAAAAAACCATTAAAAATTACTTCTGAGAACTTTAAAAATTTATTATGGAAAAGTCTGTAGAAAAAAACACCCCAAAACCAAAAAAGTAGAAATAAAGTTGCATTTAAGATCTATTTAAATAACTATTCGAACTTATTAAATGATATAAAAATATATATAATAAATATATTATAAAGTTCTTTATTAAATTATTGTACTGTTATGTAGATGTTAATCTTATTTAATCCCCAAAATGATGTACTCTCAAAAAACCATCTGCTTAAATAAGATTAGCGATCGAGATTCATGTGAAAATAATAATAATTTTGCACCAGTCCATGTATGGTGAGTAATTGGGTTATTTTTTCATAAACAGACGAATAAAGAATCAAATCTTTCACCAACTCTTTTCATTATTGGGTTTTATATTTAATGTCTATATACAATATCTTTGCTGCTGAATTTCTTATAGTATGCACTAAAGACATTATAAGAATAGTAGCTATTCGACAACACAGCTACCTGCACTTACAATGTCAATACCTCATTAGTTAGTACAGAAATCATAATACTACTATTTAAAACTTTATTTGAAATTAGCAAATTATCTTA
>CABEEJ010001126.1:129095-166272 GCA_901482245.1 Timema douglasi | reverse complement strand
TTATTATAAACTATTATTAAATTTTAATATTATTCAAAAACCGCAAAAAGTCAAATCATTTTTAAATAGTATTAAAACATAACATTTAATCGAAAATACTATTAAAACTTGATAGTTACTTCATAACTAAGTAGTAATAATAAAATACTATTAAAACCTAATAGTAATTTTAAAATACTACTAAAACCTAATAGTAATTTTAAAATACTATTAAAACTCTATAGTCATTTTAGAGTACGATTGAAATTCAATAGTAATTCTAGATAACTATTAGAATTCAAAAGTATTTATTTAATACTATTAAAATTCAAAAGTATTTATAAAATACTATTAAAATCCAAGAGTGGTTTTAAAATACTATTAAAGCTCAATAGTAATCACAAAATATTATTAAAACTCAATAGTAATTTCAAAAATACTATAAAAATCCAATAGTAATTTTTAAAATACTATTAAAATCAAATAGTAATCCTAAAATACTATTAAAATTCAATAGTAATTCTAAAATACTTTTAAAATTCAATAGTATTACAAAAATACTATTGGTTTTCAATAGTTAATTTTCATAAGGGACATTAACGTAATTATTACATATTCGTATAATCCAACCAGGTAATAATATGAGGGGATGCAATATTTTATTAAAAAATAGGTGTACAACATTAAAAACTATGGATCTTAACTTGCGTTCCCCACCAACCCTTATTGATCATTGGGGTAGATATTTAAGGACAGTGGTTAGAGAAAATACAACCGCATTATCTTTAGCTTAAAGGAGAGATGGGAGAAAAAAAATCACATGTGTAAAACTACCCTTAACGCAACCAGACAAGATTGAAAATTATATTTTCCCATTACCGAATGTAGAATTGCCTATATTATGAGCCTGATGCCTTAGACCATGTGATCCATGATTAGGATTAGGAACATTACATTATAAATTAGATTTTTATAGTTTTAAGATATTACTTTTTATTGTATTTTTTAAATTTATAATATTGTTATTAGGGCGTGACCTTCCTGGGAGGTTGCGGGCCATTCACACGTTACCATGTGAGCCATGAGCTCTTATAAACTATATTGAAAACTCACACGGAATATTCAAGGTTTTGATTACTGAAACTAAAACAACACATATACTGATTATGATACAACTAAACACGTCATTAATTTAAATAATAAGTATATTAATTAGGTTTGTAACTTAATAAGAACATTTAAAATACAATTAAACTAATTAATAGCTATAAAATACATAGTAACTATTAAAAAAATGTAAAGCAGGCACACAAATGTACATTATTAACATAGTTCACAATAACAATCAATGTCTACGTCATCCGTATCATTCACCAAAGTCGCCATTTGATCTTGCGCACAACACACTCTGTTGACCCACGTTAAGCCACTTATAAACTGGGCAAACGGGAGGGAACGAAGGGGGGCGAATACATTCAGTCAACTTTGTTCGGCGTTTGGTTCAAAATTCGCCTTCCCATCCACATTATGTGAACCAAATGTTTTCACGAAAGTTCACTCAACTCTCGCTGATTGTCTGGTTGAAGCTGTGGTTTTGCCTTACTTTTCATTTTGTCTGAATAAGATTTAATCATAATTGCTAGTGCATCATATATAATAATTGACTATTACTATTTGTTTATTTCAGGGAGACCTTACAAAAGAAAAGCATCACCATCCCATTTTGTCACAGAAAAATTACATTAAACTTTGTAAATATTAATATCATAGCTTAATGTGGATTATTTGAGTGCTTTTGGTTGGTTTAAGTTAGTTTTTACGCTATCAAGAAAACATAATAGGTGAGTTCTGAGGGCTATGTTTTGTTTGTATTTAAAATGGTAAATAGTTGCTAACAGTGTATTATAGTGTTTGTATTAGTACTGTGTATCTTGGAAATGTGACGTAATAGAGAGAATATGATTTTTCCTCTGAATTCATCACCCGAAAATATGTTATATCGAACCATTTACAAACCAGTTAAAAAAATGTTTCAATTTTTTGACCAGTGTAATCAGTGAAGCAGTTGTTTACTCTAGGAGAAGAAAAATAAAATGACGTTGGTGGATTACTTCCATCTTTAAAAGTAGAGAACGTTATTGCTACACGCATAAACGAACCTCAGCTAACACACTCGCTTTCGTGGCCAGCCTGTATATGACCGTAATGGCCTCGCAAATTAAATCAGGTCGGCACGGTTTTGTAGTGATCGTATAGTGGCTGTGTTGTGTCGATTAAATTAATAAAACATCATATATTTAAGTTATTATTTATTAAATTGGTTGATTATATTATTTAACTTGATACACGTCACGCATTTTGGATAGTATGAAAGTGACTGTCAACAGATTTAAGGTAATTTCACAATATCATTTGATTTATACGTGATGTTTAAATATCACGCCTGTTTTTTTATTATAATAATTAGATCCATGGTGAACACCCGAGCGGCTAACGCTAGGCGTCGATAAATAAGTTACAAGCACATGACTCCCCAGAGTTGATCCAAGAGCGTCCTTGGATCAAGCCCAGTTAGACAAGAGTAACGAGTCTGACCCTACCCACTCTACTCAACTGGCATTTTTTTTTTAATATAAGGAAAACACATTCCCTTTGGTCCCCGTGGCCCAACGTGGACCAAGTAGCCTAATTATTCTCCAGTACTGTTAGGGGTGGTACTCTGTGGGGTCCAAGATAAGGGAATAAATCACACACACACACATAAAACGTTTAGGGTGCTATTGTTTGTGCTGGTGACTTTCACAATATTCCTTAATGCCTGGCTAGCAGGTTATTATTAATCTTACACTACCCCGTTACTGCCTACAAGGTTGCTGAAAACATCTGATTTTCAAACGTGTTAGTAAAAATTGTATCAATATATAGGGAGAAATTTAATGTGTTTTCTTAGACTCAAAATAATATGAACTTTATAAAAGTTTCTGCAGAAGGAACTCCTCTGATTTTAAATATTTATTACCTAGGTATTTGTACTTTTCCTGACCGAAAACTAGTCTATCAAAAAGATCATGATTTTGAAAGCAAACAATGTAGACTTATAATTAGAGCAAGGATCTTTATGTGGTATTAAACTTCAAAATATGTACATAAATAAGTAAGAACATCAGTTAAAATATATAGTGAAATATGTAATAATATGAAAATACTAAATATTGAATAAACTTTATTTTTATACGTTTATAAAAATAGAAAAATCTCAATGGCGTTAGCTCACAATAAACGATACTGACCAAGTGGCCACCGTCTGTTGGTGGAGATGCTGTCAACTTCTGATGATAGAGTGTGTCATGTACTTAACACAATGAATCATCCATCCATTAATCTCAGTTTTCTAGACCAGAGCTGCTACTTTTTCATTCAAGTAGTTTAACACTTGTCATCATGATTCTTAGTTGACGCCATTACAGACCCGCTGCTTTACAGAAACTTTGGCAACACCGGGAATCTAACTCTGGACCTCGGTATTTGTAGCCATGAGCTCTGACCCCTAGGTCACATAGGTGCTCACTTTAATAATTCAGACAAACATTAGGGGAACGATATCTGATTTTATGGCTGAAAGTTTCTGAAGGCCACTTTTCCAAAACACTTAACCTACCGGCTATCACTTGTAGTACTCATATATTAGCTGATAATTTGTGAGTAGCTACAAGTATGAGATTGTGATCTAAAGAAACATTGGGGAAGGAGGTAGTCTGGTAGGGGATGGAATGCAAACTGTGTCGGAATGTTTCTCACGTGGAGTTGTGGGAAATTTTAGTAAATGTTTATTATAAGATAAAGTCTAAGAAGAGCACCGTACAATTTATTTATACTTGCACTTTTCACCCTAAAACGTGTTCTTCACCCAACTAGTGACTACATGGCTGACTAAAAAGCATCATTTTCGCATTAGAATGGATTGCCAGTGTCAGGGAAATTGGTACTTGAATCTTGGTCTGGTGCACAGGGGGAGGGGGATGTTTTACCTAAATTACTTCCCACTCTCCCTTGATAAAAATGTGGTTACATTTAATTTATATATTCCTAATTACTACCTCATATGTTAATAGTTTTAGATAACCAGGGTGTGTGTTGAAACGTGCAGTAAAAATTTAAAAAATAGCTCCTTTGGAGATTATTCTCTATCGGAATTAAATGTCCTTTCCCTTTTAAAGTAAATCAGTTCAAAACTAAAATATAAAATATAAAAGAATATTAATACGTTCATCACCAAGGCAATAAATGAATTTTTCTAGAGAATAGCGATTGAGAGGAAAACATAGAGGAAATGTACCCTCATTAACGTGAAGAAGGAATAAGACTACCAGAGCAATAAATAATATTTAAAAACAAAACACCTTTCTTCCAGTCAACCCGGTCGTGTTCAAACCTGTAACTGTCCGTAAAAGTAATGCCAGCATATAGTGAGCTTAACACTTTAAACCCTCTGATAACAGGTGTGTGGCAAAAATTGTACAAAGTAGTAAAATAATCTTGGTTGTTTCTTTTTGATTTCGCCAAAGCTACACATTTTAGAAAACAACTTCTCGGGCATTTTATGAACTACTAGTCCCGATATTGTTTCTATCAAAGTTTATTCATACACGTGGACACTCACAAGGGTGTCTATGGTCCGTACTATGTCTGCGATCTACCAATAGGAACCCTGGCCTTTTAACAAGGAACGTGCTATGAAATCCAATCAATGGGCTTTGCTCTCAAATCCCCCCACCTTGGTAATTTTATTTATTTTAGCACCACGTCTTACTAACCATTTGGGTTATATACTCATGTACTAATTACACAAATTGTTTTATAGATTAGGAAAATAATATTTATAGGAAGTGTACCATCATTTGAGTGTAGGGATAGTGTAAAACCATCTTGGAAAAACTACCCTCAGTACATCCGATCGAGATTCTAACCTCAATATCCCCGTCATTGGCAGTCTGGTCTAATGCATGAGTATCGCGTCTAGTGGAGCCACTTCCGAACATGCTGTTAGGTTGTCCAGACTGGTGTACGTGTCCTCCTCACAGCAGATATTAGTAACGATTCATTAACCGTTCTCAGACTAAAATGTTCACTGTATCAACAATATACAGCTAGAAACGTATCTTGGCCTACTTTACTTGGAGCTGGGGTCTGGCTTGGTATCTCGTTCGCGTGAGGGTCAAACAACATACCACACGTTCATTCCCAGAGCTCTCCTTCTGAAAACTGTTAGACAACAGGACCAGAGCTTGAAAGCTCTCCAATATAACTGACACCAAACGAGGCGCCGCTCTTCTCCCTCGTGCTTGCAGCGAAAGGTAAAATCAGAACATAAACAAAATAAAAGCCCAAATTTAATTAGTGCCAATATACTTTATTTTAATTTTTCATTATTTTAGACCTTAAAATAATATAATTATACTGACAAATTTACTTTTTACCTTAATAAATTAAATTATTAAAATTAAGTTAATTGTCAGTTTTTTTCAACCGGTACAAAAATGTATTCTCGCTCAATTTTCAGCATATTGAATTCAAAAGCAGTGTTTTCTCTATTGTGGTGCTCGTACCCTCAGGATTGCACAAAGGATTTAAGAGTGTAAGTGATGAACCATTGAGTTCAATTAATAATTGAATTTTTAGAACCAAATGGGGACTGGCATATTTAACCGGATACGCTCAAAATTGAAAATGAACATATACAAAAATGTATATCTGCAACTATTAGTTACTAGAGGTCAAAAGAAAGCCGCCAAGATTATGATAACGTTCCTAGACTTGTAACAATGACTTATCTACTGTGGGTATGCATATTTTAAATAGAAATAAATCTAGTTCGTAACCGAGTGGTATTCCAGAGACAAACTGACTGAACATTAGTTCAGTTGTGTTTTGTACTTCATCAGAGGACGTAGCCCAAACTAGGACCACTGCATGGTGAAGAGGTATCGAGTATTAAGAGTAATTTACTCATAGTGATGCTTATAGATATAAATATCAAATAGTTTGTAACTTAATGGCATATTATATAATTCCTTGTCATAAAATTAGTAGGTTAAAGAATATTACATCTCACGTGACTATTATATGTGTGCGCTCTCATCCTAAATGAATAGGTAACTGCTCATAACAAAATATGTCTTGATAACATTATGTGTGATTAACAAATTAAGGCGGATTTCAACGTGATGCCATGAACTATCATAAACCTTTCTTTCCTTATAGCACGGTTTTTCTGATCTGAGCTTGATATTTACGATGTGTTAAAATACGAAACAAAATTATTTATAGGGCTGGTCAGAATATACAGTGGGACTGGATTCACGTAATATGGCAGCACTCTATGCACATGCGTAGAATATAGACGTGAGTGGAACTGGGGAAGGTGTGCCATTTGTAATAATGTCATTGTTGTTGGCAGAACATCGTATATTCGCCGTGGAGACTTATTTTTAAAAACAGGATCAACCCATCACAGTGCTAAGGAGTTGCCATCGCCATTTCAGGTTAGGAAGTCAGGACAACGTACCTGATGACCGTACGATCTGAAGAGGGGTGAAACAGTTCCATAATACCTCACTATGCCTAAAACTAAAAATGCCACGGACGTGCAAGATCCCAGTGGACACTTGCTCGAGTCTAGAAGGCCAACAACGCGCTACTCTAAAATCCTCGGCGATCGGCCAGCAGGCACGCGTTGGCGCTGGGAATGTTGACTCGCTCCCTGTGTTGCATCATTCATAGCGGTGACTTGTACTTTCATCCGTACAAGCTGTATGTAGTACAGAAGTTGACAGCACTGTACAAAGCTCTCAGCAGGAACTTTACCACGGACTTTCTTATACATTTGGCATCGACCAAGTGATCCTGAATAGCCTCTTTGTGTCTGACGAGCCCCATTTTGAACTTTCTGGGAGTGTAAGCAAGCAGAATATAAGATATTGAGCACCAAAAAACCCACGCCCACGTAGGGAGAAACCGCTTCATATTGATTGTTTGACAGTGTGGTGCGGCATTGCATCGTTCGGCGTTATAGGCCCGTATTTCACCTATGATTTTCACAGTCGCGCCAATAAAGTTAATGGAAATCGCTACGTCAAGCAGTTGAACAATTTCTTGCTTTCAGGCATGGCCAACTGAAACCTATTACATATGTGGTTTCAAAAAGACAGGGAAACTCCTCTTACTATCCACCAGTCCATGGCCGTCTTGTTATCTGCGTTTCCTGATCATCTGATTTCCAGAACTGGTCACCAGATTTATTCACCAATGACTTCTTCTTATTTAGGTCCTTAAATGTTTTGTGTTCACCACATTCACTCATTAATTTGCTGAACTTGAAGATCGGATACAAGGCACCATGTGAAACATTCACTTGGACATGTTGAATCGTGTGATGCAGGCTTTCATCTGGTGCTTGGAGGAATGTGTTGCTGTTGGTAGACACCTACGTGGTTTTATCTTCAGGAAGTGAGATTGTATATTTATGATGGTATAAATGGAATACCTTTGTCTTTGTACCGTTGTTATTATTGAATAAATTATTTAATTTCTTACATCATGCAATCTTATTCAATATACCCTATTCTATGCTATTAATTCCTCTCAATCCCTCATAGAGAGAGAAATATTATAATGGTAAAAAAATTGAAATCGTGATTTTGATAAATGTCAACATTTCATGACCCCCTGACACTAAAATAAGGTATTCAAGATGATGTCTTTCTGTTCGTCTGTGTGTCTGTATCTTGGCCTGGATCCGAAACTATTTTACCAATTAACATAAGCCTTGTTATCTATGGTTCTCCTAAATTTCCGCCGAGAGATTTTTGGGATTAATTATTTAGCCCTAAAATTAAGGGTAATATACTGATGGGTAGGTAGAGAAAAATATCGATTTTCTCAAAATCCTCTAAAACAATTTTGACTAAACTTTGTATCTATACATTGTTTATTTAACATTACAAATAAAATGGGAAGTCTCATTTTCCCATTGATAAAAATTAAAAGGTACTTTACATAAACCAAAATGTTCAATTTTATTCATATTTCCGCAACTATTTGAGATACTAAATAACTTGTCATTTTAAATATGTAGTATTATTCAAAATAAAAATATTCTATTTTGAATATTTTTCTATACAACCAAAAGCTTCTGAGATACAAGCAAAATTAATGTGTTTATAAAGTTCTTTGGAAACATAAATTAATTATTTTATTTATGCCCTTTGTGTAATGTTTCTGCAACCATGTAGGCTATTTTGTTTTGAAAAATATATCTATTTTATTATAAAAAGTAAAGAAAGTTTCTACGGTGAACCATACAATTTATTTTTTATGAACTACTGGAAGGAATAAGTTGGTCAGGCTATGGCCACAAAAAGGGTTCATGGTTGTCGAAAGTTTGAGAAACATTGATATAGAGGGTGCGTTTTCTGTGCAGTTCCTTACTAAAGTATATTTGCATACGGGGAGATAATATGTATTAATACTTATCCCCTACCCCTTAATAAAACTCTGACCACAAGTTATTGTGGTTTGGCTTTTGTTAGTAAAAATATTAAGTATTTATAAAATAGTAGTGACAAAGATTGTCAGAATTATCTGGCTGGTGCTACATTCTGGCTTCAAGCCCGCACATTGACAGCTAATCGGTTTGAAACGATCATTTACCAGTTAGAAATCAGGCGTATTATAGCACTCAGTAGTAAGTGAGAGAGAGATAAAGAGAGATAAAGGCCCCCAGGGTGAATTCCTCTCTTCTTTCTCCAGTCTACCATTTTTTTTTTGCAGTGTGTTTTACTTAATACTCGTCCGGACTATAAGATTTTAACTACACCTAGGGGGTAAGGATGAATAAGGTAAGTCTTAGAGGAAATCTATCTAATCTTTAGGGGAGCCATTCAGGAGAAATAAACCTCACTACACCAGGCATATATTCAAACACTAACGCCGCCGTTTCTGGCAAATTTTTTTATAAGGATCCCTTGTTTTAACACATTACAAAAGTAACAGGTGTAAATAGAAAGTATTTGAATGACATTACCTTTATGAAAAGGTTTCTCTGAAAATCCCGGACAGTCCCGTGAGATTAACGCGGGACGTTTCATCCTAATACACGCGGACTGTAAATCAAAGCGCCGAGTCCATGAAGCCCTTCGTTTAATTACAGCGTGAGAACGTGATGCTTAGGGGCGGGAGGGGACTCAAAAGAAAGCTGCTTTTGTGCAGTTTGTTTGGATTGTGATACGGAATGGCTGAGAATGAAAGGGAGGAGGGCGAGAAAGAGCAATTAAATTTAGAAGCGGTTATTTGAAAAGTGTGGTGTGTGATCGCATTCATAAAACCTCACACTAGCAAGATTGTTTTCTATCAATGATTACACGTGCTCCTTAGCCACGATTGAGGTCGTTGAAATGAACCAATTCATACTAAGTGCATGCGTGCATTATGTGAATATATATATATATTTGTGTTCATTTATATATAATTAAGGGGGTTTTACAGCTATAACTACAGATTATCCACAATGAATGTATACACAACATTTTACTGGGATAGTTCTGAAGTACGTGGCCTCACTCTATTTTCTAGTCAAAGGTTCACTCAGGCTTTCATGTTTTCATAGATTTTGAGCTTTTGGTGTTTAGTTCAAAGTAAAACTTTTCTTTCCCCTCCTTCATATCACAATTAGAAGCTTAAAACTACCCATCGCCCATCTTTCTATGTCGATTTACACAACTGATTGTTTTGTGGTAGTGAAAAATAAAATTCAATTTCGTAGAAAATATATAAGTACTACTATAAATATTTTATCTCCCAATATATAATCAAATACTAATCAAGTTTAAAATCGCGATGTTAGTAAAAATATTGTTTGGACGAGGCACTGTGAACACATCAAACATTTAGAAAGTTGCTTGAAAAATATGTTTTTGTGAAATGATTCGATTTTACCGAAATTATGGACCCCTAACCCTTGAAATGAAGATAACCATTTTCTCCTAATTTTTATAAGCGGGAATTGGCATATCAAATTATTACGTATATATTTTATCGGTAGCAATCTAGAGGCAGAGGCACTAACTTTAAAATATTTGGGGGGGCCCCACTTAAACTTCTAACGTCTCCTATCATTATTAATAAGTCTCGATTAGTTATAATAGCTGAGCTATTTTAAATTATACATGTGAGCTCTCAACACTTTTATTTTTATTTGGTTTAGAATTTCGGAAAAAAACTTTAAATTACAAATTTTATCAGTGATTAACGTTGATGGAGGTTGATTAATAGTAACCAGAATTACCAAATTTGAAGAATTCTGAGAATGTAAGCAAATAGTTCGCATAGATGTAAAATGTGTGTGTTTATTTTTACTCTTTGGTAAATGTGATGGTATAGTCTATACACTTCAGCTAAGATTTTTACAGCGAATGTTGACTTATGGATCTCTACCATATAAATGAATGAATTAGCTATAGAGTTCATGTTTAAGGAGTTAGTTTACTCTCGTTGCACATTCAGAATAGAAAGATATTTCAAGTGTTTCTGGACCATTGTTGATCTCAGGTAGTTTTTCAGTCTTCTCAGGCTTTAAAATGAACTTTCTGCTATAGAGCTCGACACAGAGGTCGTCAGAAGTCAGACGAACTTCACAAACTCTGGAAGCAAGTCATTCATTTGCGGGTTTTTATAAAAAAAAAAGTCAAGATGCCATGCAACCAACACTTTCCTTCATATTTTACAAGTTATCCATTTACATATCTCTATGTAAATCCACTCTTTACCCATCACTGTAATCTTCAAAATGTTCACTAACCTTCTGGAACTAATATCTCATGCCAGTGAGAAAGTGTTTAATGTTTATCATGAAGTCAATAATATTAGACTTCAGTCTGGTATTCATGTACTTTACGATAGTATGGGTGACTTGATTTAAATCCTTATGGTATAACTCATTTGGGGTGTTGAATGGAAGAACGTCTCTGTTGTTTGCTTACATCATCTAATAGGTAAGGAATCCTACAACTTCTTGGTAACCTCGTCTACGCAACACTTAGATTTTATGATTTTGAGTTTGTGTTGTACCAGAAAAATTAATAATGCTTTCTGAAATTTCTCAGGAGCTCAAAAAACCTATCAATAATTTCTAAGGCCTGTTAAAAGTGAAATAATGACATTTGTGGATCCAATATGGAACTTTTTTCATTGGTAAAAGCATACAAATGAGGACATTAGTTGTTTAAAAATAAAATTATATAATCTAAAACCGGGACCCAACAAAGTTTTACATAAGTATAGTGCAATTTATTCTTGGGTTTTCTAGTGTATATTATTTCGTTTTATACATATTATGAGTTTTGAGTAAATATCTCCATTTTTAAACAATAGAGCAAGAAAGTCCTTGCGGAGTTCCGTGCCATTTATTTATTAATTTTTGCCATAGCTTTTCATATAGACGTCATGGAAATAAACAAAGCTTTTATTTTATATCAGCATTTCAATTTTTTTCTAATCATTTACGTAAGTTCTGGAAGTATTATTATCTTATTTTGGTTGTCTAGTGTAATTTATCAAATATGTTGTAAATTGAAAATAATCATCAACATCATGTGTATATAAAATAATTAAAAAGGCAACTCAAGAAGCTCTCCTCCTCAACCTAAAAAAACCATTGACCAAATAAAAAACATAAGATTACTAGGGTAGATATTAATTTATTTATTAATATTATTATTATTAGCACCGCGTCTTACTACCCGTTCGGGTTATACGCACTTAAGCTAATGTGTAATGGTAGGGTGATTGTGAGATGAAATGAAGGACCTACAGTTTAACGTGGCATCCGAACCACGGTGGAGGCCTGGCATTCCCCACATTCACAAGATGTCTTGTCAGAGGTGAAGGAAGGGTTTGGTAATCATATAAATCTGTGCCGGGACCTGGGATTGAACCCCGGCCGCCAGCATAGAAGTCTGACACCTTACCCCTAGACCGCCAGGTCACCAATATATTTATTAAAATATATCTACAAATGAATATCCATTATTTGTATTTTACTTTATCCTATTCTCCTATCTTGAACTCTATTTAATAATTTTATAATATAATATATAAGTGAAGTTACTTAATATAGCTTCAATCTAACGTAAAATTAATGCAGTTAAATACGTTAACAGCTTGGATTTTACACATTGTCCTTGTTGACCTATATGATGATTTTACTGCCTGTTTGAAGCTATTATGGACCGAAATGGGCGGCTGCGCAACATACATACTTCAGGCCAGTCAATGCCCTGGTCACCCGTAAGTGCCGGATTACACTTATTTCCAAGTGGTATGTGGTCTTGTGGCTCCTCAGTCGATCCAGTAATCCATTTCTTGAATGTCTCTTTGGCGTTATGTTTTACCTACCGGTAAATCAAGGCCAGGCTCCGGTTGTAATATGCATTGCTGCCCCTGAAATTTCGAACTCAGACCTCTACCCTTGGCAGACCTTTCCAAGATACCTAAAGAGAATGAGAGCATAGGCTTTTCCACATCCCATAACTATTATCTTAAATCTAGGGTCTTGTATTTTCTGTTTTCCCACTGTCCGTCTCGTCCACCTGTAGTTTGTCCTCGTCTATGCTTTTCACATCCTTCTGTCTAGGGGATCCTTGGCCTCAAACCGTAAGTCCACCGTAGAAATGTAAGTCTGCTCGATGCGAGGAGTGCGCACTGTGTAGTAACGGCGCGGATTGTGGTTGCTCATTCCAAGCGAGCTGGAGAATATATAGTATGTATAATCCGCGTGGAGGAGCGGCCATCAAGGAAAGGTGGGGGAAGCTTACAAAAACATCTATAATGTCGACTCGTGTCAGCTAACAGCACCCAAGCTGCTTTTATTAGACTCGTAAACTTTGTTGAACGCGGAGTTTTCACCACGTGGACGCGACCGGTCACTTTTCTTGGGGTTGCTCCTTCCGATGGGGCATCGGGCTTGAAGGAAGAGTCGGCGAAGTGGGTATGTAAACAAAACAAATATATGTTAAGAGTGTAGCATGTAACTACAGTATACAATTTTTTTTTAACTCTTGACAACTTTCTTGCATCAACTAATATTCATATTTTACGATTGAACGGGGCTAAGCCAATTTAAGCCTTTAAGTATTTTAAGTATTTCTTGGGCTCTAGCTGTCGTCCTGAAAGTCCTTCAGCTACTATGAACAGTTCATTCGTGAAGGCCACTAATCCCTGATGTTCCTGGGAGCACATTTATATCTTGTAACCGAGGTTCAATCTTACATCCCAGAAAACCATGCCGCTTACTAAGCTATGGGGGAAGAATTTGGTCAGATTCTTATTCAAGAATAATTTTTGACGTCTCAATGTGGCATGTCTTTCCTTGAAATTTTCCATGAAGCTTTAGTACAGCTTCCTGGGACATCCTATTACTCCAAGTTTCTTGAAAAAAGTGGGCCACCACAGGTTGTCAAATGCCCCTGAGATACCCACGCATATTCTGACTGTGTACTTTGACGTCGAGTTATCTATTAGTTTCATAGTTATTGATATTGTGTTTTCTGCAGACCTTCACTATCTAAAGCCTTACTGCCTTTGATATATTCTTACCACCTTGTGGCATTTCTATAGTCTAGCACAAATGTTACTTTATTGTAGCTTACCAAAGGTTTTAAGCAAGCATATAGGTCCATATGACTTAGGTAGCAGGTTTTTTGTTTTATCGCTTCTTTAGGATAACTATCTCACTCTATTTTCAGATATTAGGTACTCTGCCCTGTATCAGGTATTCATTCATTAGCCAGTTTACATCAGTAGTGATTCAATCAGCAATTTTCTGTAGTACTTCAAACTTTCTAAAAATTGGACCAGGTGCTTTGTTTTACATCAGTGAAGCTTTGAACCTCTTGACGAAAAACTAGATAACTGTAGTCACGTCAGTTTAATCATCGTTTAAGTCTGTTGATTGTATTCTGGTTTTTCTTTTTGAGCATCTTCATTATATTTGGTGCCACCAGGGAGAAACTTCTCCAGGATCATTTCCAACGATTTTTCTTAGCATGTAATCACCGTTTCGGCTAGTCACTGCAGTGAAATAACCAAAGATGAGGGCCTTAGTTTCCCTGTCAAAAGATTAATAGATAGCCCTTAGGGGTTTTGTCTGGTTGTTATTTTACACATTTTTCCCAGATCTCTTCCTTCCATGCTATCAGAGTACCTTCAATCACGTTCTTCTTTCTTCTGTAGACAATATGGATTATCTGCCTACTTTCCGGGTCCAGATCTCTCCTGTAGATCTTCCTGGATCTTATGGCTTCCCGACGCAGTCTTTGCAATTGGTTATACCATAGTTTATAGGCGACTCTACTCTCTTATTTGTGGAAAGGTACTTACCACCCTGATAGCATCCTTCAAATACCACATTAGCTTTTCCGCCTTCAATATCACGTTGTCCCCAGGTGATACTAGAGTCGGTAGAACCTAACTGACCCTTAGTCTACCCCAGTCCACTTTGTGATGTTGTATTTACGTCGTCTTTCTCCTGAATTTTCATACTGTCCCTTCCCACAATGGTGAGCTTGAAACCGATAAGTTTGTGGTCACTGCTATTTGCATAATCGATCACCTGCCATTATTTTATCATAGGTAGGTGGGATCTCAATTAGGATAACATATATGTTGGTGAACGCCAATGCTCTTCCTGCATATCTCTTCGGTTGTTTGCCTCATTTATCCCCTTGAACATCCTGAAATTGATAAATTCTTTCAGTGCCTCCCCTCTTTCATCCAACCTCACCACTTGGGCATTAGAGTTAGCATCAGTGGTGTATATCGACGGTACTCTTGGATATGCGCTATTTCTTTTAGCTTTTCCAGGAATGGCTGTGTGTTGTTGCTGTGTTTAAGGTACATGTTCATCAACATACAACTGCCTATCTTGTTTCTGAATCCCGCACATGCCACATGTTCATCACTGAATTGGTTTATCTTGGTTGCTGATATGTCCACGGTTTTACTCCAGTAGTTAAAATCCTCGTGGTGACTGGCATGTGTAAACATTTCCACTCTTTCTATATGGCCCCTGCAGACACACATTTTTTGAATGTGTGTGCTCGGGCAAGCCCTCGTATTTCATGTATCAGGGCTACACTTCTCATCTCATTCAGCTGACCCACCCTTATTTTGATATGGAACCCATTTCCCCCCATTGTTGATGGTATGTATTAACGTGGCTTTTTAACCACGTCTCCTTAGGGTTGAATGTCGTGCGGCCGTGTGCTTTGATGACCTGATCGTAGAGCTGATGTTTGTTCAACGTCTCTTTTCTACGATTGAACATTTTGCACACTCTGATGTGCAAGCTCACCTTATTTGTTAGTAAGTTGACAGACTTTAGGAATTCTCGTTTAAGTGTATCTTTGACACTCATTTAACGAAGGAGAATATATTTGCTGGACTGAGGCATATAAAACCGGTCGTGTGCTTGTCGTAACACTTTATTCCTTTAACATATCTCAGTTGGGCAAATAATGACCACTAGTGACATCATCTTCGACTTCTTCCAAATTACATCCTGTAACCACTTATGCAGTAGGTGTTTTATTGTATGGTTCATAAAACATACTATTATAATTTTACTAACTGTGCCTAACAACTTCTGCTATGCTATTTCTTTATTTGTTGGGACGTACTAAAAATTTCTTTACGAGCTGCATTATTCAGCAAATCTGTGCTCATAAAGTTGTATATAGTTTCAACCTTTCTTTATTTATTTCTTTGACCGTATTTGAGTAGGTTCTTGAAACCGAGTATGTCTAGTCTTTAACCATAGATTCCTTCACATACAATGAGGTAACCACTGTGAATAGATTCGCACAATCTATATCCATATCCTTAAGAATTTTCCTCAACAAAGGCCAACTTATATTGGTATCGATACAACTAAACCATTTCCAAACGGAAATTGATTCCCTGTCTTAAATATACTGGTAACATCAGCTTCAATCAACAATGCAATAGGCCCTTCTCCATTCACTACCGAAACTTTGGCCTCTTCTGGTTATTTACACCATGCATTATGTCTGCGTGTATTGTATCCAGTAAGACTATTCGAAATTGCAGGCATATTGTTATGACAAATTTTACACAAATATATTCTTTAGCTTGTATAAAACTTTCTTCTGTAATTGCGCCACAAAAAAGAGATTGCCTCAACGCTTCTTTTCTACTAATATCATAACCTAATTTTCTGCTACACTAGAAGTAGAATATGATTTTATACTTTCAGTTTCAACTAATGCTCTTACTTCACATTTTTCATTGACTCCAAACAACATTACTCTTAAAGTTTACAAAAGAACTTCTGAAGACTTTGATACACTTGCAGCCTTAATGATCAAGCAGTGAGACTCAGGCTTCCTTTTATATTCCTTGTCTTTCATTTTGAGAGGAGCTGCATATTTAAAACACATCAAAATTGCATGTCTCTTACCACATGTGACATATTTTAATGTTGCCCTATAATAATGAGATATATTTTCTATCTTCATAAACAAGAAACCAGATCTCTTGCTGTAAAGTATTTTCAGATTTTCTATTTGCACACACAATAAAACTAATCTATTGTTGTAAAGTATTTTCAGCTTTTCGTATAAGGACAACATTTTGCCGTGTAGCAATCTATGCTAGGATATTCCTTTTCACAAGACACTAAAAATTTCCTTCTAGACGTCTGGGCAGTATTACTAGCTAGCAATGCAATAGCAGTGGGTATATAGATGTTTTTAATATATTCACCTGTCGAAATTTCTTAACTTGATACTTTATGACGAAACCTACCATAACCATATTAATTAATCTTACATCCAGTTACATTTTTGTGTGTATAAACTCTAAAAAATATTGTTTAGTCTACCTTATGGATTAACTGCTTGCTGTCTTGTACTTCCGGTAGACTACCTTCAACAAATTTATGTAAAAGTGGTGCACATTTTTCTAAGTTTATTCCTAGTTAAACCAGTGTTCTCAAAGATGATAACAACTTAGCATAAGTAACGGCAAAGGTCGAGAGTCTGTTGTATTGGCTATGGTTAGTTTTAATAATTCTCTCACATATAATGCGATAATTAAATATGACTTGCCATAATTTTCTTTCAAACTTCCAATCTATATTGGGTAGCTGTATTTAATAGATGGGTAACCCTCCACCAAATGCTCTGGCTTTAGTATCTGCAGAAGTCTTTTTTAGCCAAGTTAGGGTTCTTGTGTATTTTGGAGAACTTGCTCCAGAAACAAAGGTACTTCTACAACTCCCCATTGAACTTTTGGGATTCCAGCTAGGTGAGATGATATTTCGGACATTCAACACTATCACAATTCCCCGTTGATGGGTCTGTTTTTCTTACCAATTCAACAACTCTTTCAAAGAGCATCTTCCTGTTGTTTAAATGCATCTGGTATTGAGCTCTATTGTGAATCCCCTCACACATATTTTTCTTATCCTAATCAGCATCTACCACTAATTTGAATATTCCTTCTTCCAAAACAACCGATTGTTCAGCCTTCTTCTCTAGTAACAAAATAATTTCCTTGAGTCCTGGTAAACTATCACCCATCTGACCTTGTGATGATTCGTCCCCCATCTTATCTACAAGCTTTGTGAAGCCCGCACGTTCAACCCTTAATCGCTCTAGTTTATTAATCTTGTCTTGCAACTTAATCAAACTAGCTTGTCACGGTCACCATAAATCTAAGAAACTAAGCTTCACCTTCACTTATTACAAATATTACAACTCTCTTATTTTTTTATTTTTCCCAAAATTCCAAATTATCCAACAGTAAAATTAAATATTTCCGTGTTTATTATGTCTGTCAAAATATAATAGTTTTATAAAACAAATTCATACCAATCATTATCACTCTATCTTAGAATATTTTTTCTGCTTCTTACTACCCACCTGATATATTTATATTTAAATCAACTAATCGATATGGAGGAATATAGTGGAAGAAAAATATCATGCTTAATATTTATTAGAGTTCTTATTATTGTCAAGAAAAAATAAGATTTATAGACATTACAAAAATAGATAGCTTATTTCAATTTTACGTTTGAAAGGTTGTTGCAGATATTAAAATGTAATGCCTTGTATTTAACTATTTACTAATAATTTGTTTGACCCAACACATTTTTAAATAAAATAAAATATTTTAGCTTATATGACTCATATGACTAGATAATGTTGTAATCGTGAAAGTTTTGACCTCGATATTATGAACAAACTTTAAGTGTTATGTGCCCCTGTTGTGTCCTTACACATACACATATATATTTAATCTTGTACCCTAACCACATAACTCGCGCACCTTCTTAACACCAAACACACACCGAGAATAATCCTTAAAACGGAACCAGTTACCTATATTTTCTGCTATGACTACTCTAGTCAGTTCAGTCCAGATTGACCAACTTAACCTATACACATCCCTGCTATAGAGTATATTACATTCCTCCCCTCCTAGATCTCTACACATAATCTCTCAAGTACACAGGAGTACGCAACTGTCTCCGTGGCCTCAGGAGAGGCCATGATTCTGGTGTTGCTGGTTGTTGATCTGTGTTGTCTATCAGTGCTGTTGGTTGCTGTTCCTGTGGTTGGGGGTTTTCTACTGGTTGCTGCTCGTGGTCTCCTCTTGCCAGAGGTGTTAGTATTGGTTGTTGAAGTGGTCCTGCTCTCTGATGTGTCACAAGGTCTTTAACTGAGTATCTTGCCGATTTAACTTGTGAAGATGGTCTCTCCGAGGCATCCTCTGGTTGAGGTGTTCTTTCATAGCGTTTCCGAAGTTGGTCTATGTGTCTTGTTTGTCCAAGCCCTTCTTTAAAACTGACACGGTACATATTCCTCCCTAACACATCAGTGACCACTGCTGGCATCCATTTAGGCCTCTTTACTCCATACTGCCTTGCCCAGACTGCTGCTCCTTCAGTGAAGATTCGCATATTCTCCATATCTTGAGGGAGTGCCGCAATGCCTGTTGTTTGTCTATCTGGATGTAGCACATCCAAGCGTGTTCGGAGTTGCCGATGCATCAGAAGCTGGGCTGGACTTTGGCCTGTAGTTCCAGTAGGGGTTGTCCGAAGCATGAGGAGGATTCTTGCGAGCCTAGTATGCCAGTCGCCTGTCATTCTTCCCAACTGTTTCTTAACTGTTTGAACCATACGTTCTGCTTGCCCATTGCTTGCAGGGTGATATGGTGCTGTTTTTAAATGCTTAATTCCATTGAGCCTAAGAAACTGTTCAAACTCCTCAGACACAAAATTACGGCCATTGTCACTTACTAGGACTGTTGGAAGCCCATGTGTAGCAAAAATGTCTCTTAGTTCCATTATTATGCACGTTGATGTTGTAGACTTCATCTGTCTGACCTCAGGCCATTTAGAATGCGCATCCACAAGTATTAAAAAATGTTGTCCTTGTATCGGCCCTGCCATGTCAATGTGTAGACGAATCCACGGGCTTGTTGGTGCTATCCATGACTGTACTGGGGCCTGTGGTGGGTTGTTCCGGCTTTCTTGACAGGCTTGGCAAGTTCCCACTACTTCCTCTATGGTTGCGTCCATCTTAGGCCACCATGTATAAGTGCGAGCTACTGCTTTTGATTGCACCACACCTTGATGTGTAGCATGAAGCATGAGGAGAAACCTTTTGCGGAGTTTATTTGGCAATATCACTCTACTACCCCAGAGTAAGCAATCTTGTGACAAAGATATTTCCGAGCGCCGTGCGCTGTAGGGCTTGAAATCCTCCCCCGCCTCTTCTTCGGGCCAACCCTGTAAAACCCACTCTTTAACCTTACACAGCACAGGATCCTTTATAGTTTCCCTGGCAATTTCAATTACTGAAATAGGCGGGTCTTCCATGTCTAGCATAAAGATGCCCCTGGGTTCTATATTCACAGTTTCTGAAGTGTTCAATGGAAGTCTGCTAAGCCCATCTGCATTTCCATGGTGTTTCGCTGGTCTATAAATAATGTTATAAGCATAACCTCCTAGCATTAAGCTCCACCGTAGCATCCGAGGTGTCATAACACTTGGCGTCTGGCGGGTAGGATGAAATAATCCTAGAAGTGGCTTGTGATCTGTGGCTATTGTGAAAGATCGACCCAAGAGAAACTGTTGGAACTTGTTGACACCAAATATAACCGCCAAAGCTTCCTTGTCGATTTGAGCATAGTTACGCTCAGCTCGTGACAGTGTTCTTGATCCAAATGCTACCGGAGCTTCCATTCCATTGTCCATAATATGGGAGAGTACTGCTCCAACCCCGTAAGGAGATGCATCACAAGATATTATCAAAGGTCTACTTCTATCATAATGTGTCAGAACTAAGTCTGATGTTAAAATGGCTTTTGCCTTATTGAATGCACTCTCGTGGTTTTGGGTCCACTGCCATGGTGCTTCTTTATCTAGAAGACGGTGTAGGGGTTCCAAAACGGTAGCTTTGTCCCTCAGGAATCTCTCATAAAAATTGAGAAGTCCCAAGAAAGCCTGAAGTTCTGTTTTATTCTTAGGTGCTGGAGCTTTGTATATGGCTTCAACCTTGTCTTGTAAGGGGTGAATGCCTTGGGCGTCTACCTGAAACCCTAAAAATGACACTGCTGGAACTCCAAACCTGCACTTGTCCTTCCTTAACCTCAACCCTGCATCACTCAACCTTTGTAGTACTTCCTGTATTCTGGAATTATGTTGTTTTATATTGTTGCCCGATATAATTATGTCATCCAGGAGTACCGCTGTACCTGGTATACCTGCTAATATACCTTCAATCAGTCTCTGAAATATCCCCGGTGCTGCACTAATTCCAAAAGGCATTCTTGTCACCTGCATCAAGCCTTTTGGCGTATTAACTGTCAATATCTTAGAAGATTCTTCATCCACTTTAACTTGGGCATAAGCATGTGCAAGGTCAAGCTTAGAAAATATGGTTCCACCTGTTAGGCACGCAAAAGCTTCAGTTGCAGTTGGTAAAGGGTATTTGTCAGGACATAGCGCTTTATTAACTGTGCTCCGGTAGTCCCCGCACAACCGCAGAGATCCATCTCGCTTTGGCACAATCACTAGGGGTGTAGCCCACTTTGAAAATGATACTGGTTTGTATATCCCTTCCTCAACTAACCTTGTAATCTCTCGATTGACATCGTCTGCCAGTGCCAGTGGTATTGGACGGCTCCGTAGATATTGAGGTTGCACGGAGGGGTCCATTTTTAATGAAACTGGTGGTCCAACATATTCTCCTAGTTTGTGATCTTCAAAAGCTGAGAATTTCTGTATTGTCTCCATAAACTTACTATCCGTGATATGGTGAATTCCTTGCACTTTAATTCCCAACTCGTTGAACCAATTTCTCCCGAGGAGGCTTGGCCCATTTCCTTCCACTACTGTTACAGGCAGAGTAGCAGACCGGCCATTGTATGTGGCCTCCACATTACACCTACCCAGGATACAAAGAGGCTGTTTTGTTCCCCAGGTGCAAAGCTGAATATCGGAACTCATAAGTTTTGGTTTAGAGGTCCATATTTTTTCATAGGTTACTGAGCTGATAACTGTCAGGGCTGCTCCTGAATCGATCTCCATGTGATGTTTAATTCCATTTAAAATCACATTTATGTGGAAGGGTGGGTTGTCTTTAGTTTCAGATCCCATAGAAAACAGCTGATATGCCATATCTAATTCTGATCTTGCCGGTTCCATGGGTGCTAAATGGTTTGTTTGTGGGTGTTGTACTCTTCGTTTGACATCATTTTGTCTCTTTGACCTACATGCCCTTTCTATGTGACCCAACTTCTTACAAAAACGACATATCGCATTTGCCCATGGACATTCAGAGGTTAGATGCTCTTTGTCACAACGATAACACCGTTGATCCTTTTGTTGATTTGGAGAAAATCTCTGTTGATTATTGGCACCTCTTTGTTGAGATTGGTGGTTTCTAGATAGTCTGTGTACTTCCATTGGGCCTGCTTCTTGGTCTTGGTACCCCACCGGTTTTGCGGAAGTTGGCCGCATCACACGTTGATGTTGTGCCGCTGCTTCGCTACTTACAGCCATGGAAATTGCCTCATCTAACTTCATTTCATTTTTAGAAAGCATTTCGCGCTGCACCGTCTCATCCGCGATCCCCTGCACTAAACGATCCCGCAGCATCCGATTTGTAAATGTTCCAAAGTTACAACGGTTGGCCATCTCTCTCAAAACGGCAACATATTCCACAATGGACTCGTCGGGTCGCTGATCCCTTTTGCTGAATTTGAAAGTTTGTACAATTTCATTGTGCTTTGGCGCAAAATGGCCGTTTAAAACACTAACTAAATCATCAAATGATTTAGAATCGGGATCCTCTGGCGCAACTAATGCAGTTAAACGATCAAATGTTTTATCCCCGATCACACAAAACAATATCGACCGTTTCTTCTTATCGTCGATTATATCATTAGCAATGAAAAAGTGTTCTAACCTCTTGGCGTAGTTCGTCCACGTGTGTGGTTGGGTAGTATCGAATTCCGCGAAACTTGATAAAAACGCTGCCATTATGAGCACTCCAGTGGCTTGACCAATATCATGGGTTACGTATCAATCACCTCGTCGCCAAACTGTTGTGTCCTTACACATACACATATATATTTAATCTTGTACCCTAACCACATAACTCGCGCACCTTCTTAACACCAAACACACACCGAGAATAATCCTTAAAACGGAACCAGTTACCTATATTTTCTGCTATGACTACTCTAGTAAGTTCAGTCCAGATTGACCAACTTAACCTATACACATCCCTGCTATAGAGTATATTACAGCCCCCAAACTCATAAAAGTGGATTTTATAACTCTGCCTTACCCCATATTTTTCTGTTTTTCTGTATATATCTTCCTGGCCTATATACAAAACGTTTTAATGGATTTTGATTAAACCTCTAATTATTTAAATATTATATAAAACTATGCATCAGGCTTATGTTTTTTATTTTGGCCCTAATCCTTAATTTTAGGATAGTTTACTAATAAGTTATTTTATTGATTTCCAAATTTTCAAAAATTTCTCTAATTATTTTGATTAAAATTTATATCCAGTGAGTTATAGACCTCCCAAATGACACTTTAACGTTTTTACGATCCTTATCCAATTTTTATATGTGGTTTTTTAATAAAAAATTTAATAGTTAACTGATGATTTCTTTACAATATTGATTTTTTTTTCAAGTAGCTACAATGATTTTGCTCAAAAGGGGTATCTTGAGTTTATTATACAAGATAAATAATATTGTATGGTTATTTTTCTAAAATAAACTACTCTATATTAAGTTTACTTACAATAAATTTTAGAAAGTATAATACTTTTCAAAAATGTTTTTGAAAATTTAGCCCGAATTTATATATGGGAATTATTTTTCATGATAAATAAGAACTTGTTTTTATATTTACAAGTTGAAAATAATTTGACAGTATCTGATTTTTGCAAATTTGAAATATGATAAAAATATTTGAAATATTTTGTTCAAAATTAATACATGAGGTGTGTCTATTGTTATTAAATATATTAAATATGTTTTATTCCATAGACAACTTTCTTAAGAGTAGTTTACTGAAAAGCTATTTTTGAATATATATATTTTATCCTAAAACACAATATGAGATAGTTTGTGCGATTGTGTCATATCATTTATTTCATATACTACACATCCTGGCGATTGATATATTTACACTAATCTGGTAAGCAAAAGGAAGCTATAATTTAAAGGAATTGTATCTGCACTTGAGTGTAAAGATAGTGTAAATCTATATTGTGGGGGGAAATAACTCGATACACACGGCCGTGATTCTAGCCTTGACTTTCCCGTAATTACCAACCAGACAAGTCGAGACTACAGTATTTTCACACATGCCAACCGTTGCGATAGAGAAATAAACAACTATATATCGATACATTCTATGTGAGGTCTTTGTAGTTCGCGTTACTTACTGACGCTCATGTTAGCATTGCTTATTGTTGTTTGTGATAGCGTTGGTTAAAGTTGCTTATGCTAGCGTTGATTACAGTTGGTTAGCATGTTATTATTGAGGAGTAAAAACAAAGTAGACTGAACGCTCTCCTAGCGGGGAGTTGAACAACTTCACCAAACACGGGCTCGGTCGCGGTTAAGTGAAATATTTCATTAGTTCTAATCGAGCGCACATTTTCTACCGGAGTACACCAACCTCCATTGGCGTAACTAGATTACAAGCAAATTGACGGGAAGCTTGTGTTTTTTTATAAAAGGCAGAGTATTTTGGGATTCTAGAAAGGGGTAGGAGGCTAATGACGCAATCGAACCATGACACAAAAAATAATTATTCTCTCCATTGGGAACATCATGTTCCCATCATATCTCATATATTACGCAGTCCTTGTGGAAAAGGAGTTGGGTGGAGAAAGAGGGTAAATAACACAGATAAAGTGATTCAGTGATAGCGAGCTTGACATTTGAAGCTTGAATCCCAGAAAAGGATGCAATTCCCCTCGCTTTCCATTTATATGAGATAAACGTATTAATAAAAATAAATATAAACGTAGAAAGGAATATTAGAGATATAAAAAAAGAGTAAAATATATAAATGGATAGGGACATAGAAAAGTAAGAGAAAGATAAAAGAAGAAGGAATGTAAAATAAAGAAGGCCCACAGAATGTTGATTAGGGTGATAAAATTATAAATAAAAACATAGAGCAATATTAGGACTAATAGAGAAATAGTCTTGTAAAGTTAAGTGATAAGTATCGCTCGACTATAGGTACGCTCACCCCTGTGTTCATCTGAAGGGCTGGATGTTACTGTTCGAATTGCAAACAAAATTACGTTTCTTTTTCACTCAATCGTTACATGAAAACTGACCTGTAGAGTTGGGGCTCTAAATCACTGACGTATTTTTTCACCGATACTCTTGAGTAACCGTCACTCATACATACTGTAACTAAAAAAATAAGTGATTGAAATGATTCAGAACTTCCAAGTCAGCGTCTACTTGACAAAGGAGCAAGGGACTATTTCTCCAAGTTAAAAACTTTGAATTTTATTTCATTAATTTAAAAACTTATAATTAATTTTAAATATAGGTGGATTGTATTATAATATATCACTGCATTCTATTAAAGCACTTTGTAATATATCCTGGTTCATATCTGAAATTAGTAAATCAAATCTCTTTAATGTGCTAACAATTTGTATGAACTTTTCAAAAATTTATACAATCATCACTTGTGAAGTTAACAATATATAGGTTAAATATATTTTTTTTTAATTTTCTATTTATTATTTGGTCAATTCAATAATTATTAAGGAATTATATCCAAATAATTTTTTATAATATACAGTAAACTAACCTTACTTACACTTATATCTTATAAATCTTTTAATAAGTTGATAGCAATTTTATGACACATTTTATTAATTTATACAAACCTCACTTGTCTTTATTAATAAAATAACCCTTTTAATTTTATATTAACTGTTATTTTCACTGTCAATTATAACTTGTTCACGTAATTAATTGATATCAATCAATGTAATTACATTAAATTACTCATCAACTAGATTATAACAATTTTACTACGAGTTTTCAATCTCCTTAGTATATTTATCAAACTCAATTATATATCTCACTTTGTATAGCTGTATATATATATTTTATGTTTTCTAAAAATATGTACTTACAATTTATTCAAGACTTCTTCATTTGTTCTAATATTCTAGTTTTTCAACTTATCACATCTAATTTTTAATTACAATTCAATTTTAGTCTCAATGTCAATTCCTTGTATCAATACTGTACCTAGAACCAATATATTCTACAAAAATGTAAAAGTCTATATCTTATGACAAATATCACTCCTTACTCTCAACTATAGAATGTTTTCTAAAATGATAGAAATTATGGGTTTATAAATCTTAAGAGCGCTCATCATAGCAGGCCCAACTCGGCTCACATTTTCGTTTGTGTGTGTGTGTGTGTGTGTGTGTGCGCGCGCGCGAGGTCTGAGAGTAAGAGTGTAAATAAAAAACCTACGATATGCTATAAATGTGTAGTATATTCGTATCTAAGCGCGGATTCAGGGGGTCGAAGGGTCAATTGAGCCCCCTGTGAAAGTGAGAAAATTAATTCAAAAAACAAAATGAAAGTTCAAATTTTAGAAAAAAAATACAACACAGATAAATTGTACAGTTTTTTTGTCTTTTTACGCGCGGACACCACTTAGGCCAGTTCCACATTTATTCAATTTTCGATTAAGAGGAAACTGGGATTGGTATTCTTGTCATACTTTTATTTTGTCCTTATATTAGTTTGTACCACAATTTCGGAAATGTATTCTATTTTAGTCTATCAACAATAAAAAAAAAATGAGACCTGTTATTTAAAATAAAGTCTTAAATTTAAAATGCAACAGAAAATGCATCAAATTTAAAAATAGGGATTTTTCACAATATAACGCGATTTTGCTAATGCAATAGTTTCCAAAAAATAGCAGATACTCACTTCAACCCCATGCTATCAGAGATTGCCTTATCGAATCAAAGGGATATAAATGTAATTAAAGAAAGTATTTGATGAGAGGGAGTATTACCAATTATCACTACCCATTCGAGATACATGCATATATACTAATTACGGTAACATGTTCGGAATTATGAAGGCTAGAGGACGTGCTCCTGCATTTTCTTGAAGGGAGAGTGGTACAAACATTTAGTAGTACACCCAACCTGGATTTTAATCCTGTTATCTCTAAATGTGTTAGTATTGGTTATTATGAGAGTGATTCCTTCTACCAATTGACCACCGAAATGGGTGTGATATAGTATTTTAACGTGTTAAATATCATGTTTAACACGTAGACTCAAAATACCATACATTTGATTAACACGATAAATACAAGAGCTAATAAATTATAATAATGTGTGGTAGATATTTTCATTTTTCCGGGAAACGCCCAAACTTCAGGAAAATGCCTCAGCTGACTGTTACTGGAAGATCAACAGAAATACATCTCACTCGCAGGCCCCACTTCGATGAAATATCAGAGCTATTTCTCTCTGTTCGCCATGCAATCTTCTAGTACTAGTTGTCATTCTGCTCAATTTGGCAAATTACCTACCCCTCTTTTGTCAGGGTGAAGACCCTCCTTAAATAAGTCAGTTCTGTTTGTATTCAACCGCCTATCCTAGATTCATTTTTTGTATTTTATTATACCAATTCGATGGAGGAACTTCTTGGACGTCAACCTGCATCTGCAGACTTAGCAACTGGTGATCACGATGTGTAAGACGTCAATCTCACCTCCACGTTGCAGAAGTAGCTGCGGCAGTCACTATGGGTATTTGGATTAGGAAACAACGTAGAGTCATAGTACTCTTATATCTTGTCCATAAAACATAGTGCTTTGTTCAGAGTTTCTGACTTGTTTTTCTATGCCCATAAGGCATAGGTTTCAATGTTAGTTTTATTATTTTTTTCAATATCCATATTACATAGTATTTTGTGTAATAGTGTCTGACTTGCTTTTATATGCCCATAAGGGATAGTTTTGAATGATGAGCTTAGTTCTCTATTTATCTAGATCTTTAGGACATGATTTAGTATGGCAGTCTTTCCAACTTATTTTTCTATGTCCATATGACAGTGTTATACTCGTATACTAAATAAACCGTCATGACTACCTGAACTGTATGGTTATGCTTAGGATCACTTAATGGTGGAAATCAGGCTAGCTAACGCATTGTTCAATGAAGTAATTAGTTCTGTGACTGATACCAGTCCCTATTGTTTCCCTTTAGTGTACCTATTTTCGGTATTCAACCTTTGGGAGCACTACTAGTTCTTAGTAGTGGACCGCAGAGATAATGCTTAGTCTCCGGCCCCCTTCTGGCGCCGTTTGTATTAGTTGGTACATTAATTGTTTTGCGCTAGTTTTAGTGTGTCCTAAATAGGGTATATATATATATATATATATATACTATTGAATGTCCAGGCAGTAATAGTTAGGAATTGACTAAACATAGTATCTTAAACAGCCTCGATTCCTGATAGCTCACTATTTACAATTTGTAAAATGATTGTTCCCCTTCTGGGACATTAATCTGTGCGTTACGTAACTCTATGGAGTTAACTCATGCTCGCTAGTTCATTTAACTACCATCATCGTAACTCTTTAAATTTAGGACTTACTAGAAATTGATATTATTCACGATTATTTAACTATAATTGTTGTATATACCTTTCAAGTTTAATTCTTGTAATTGCTAAGCTGGATAGTTATGTATTGGAGCTTAATCTTAAATTAATATTTGCTTTATATTTATTTTGCCAGCGTGTTGAGGCAGACGCTGCATCACAGCAGAATATGCTCAAGTTCTAATTTGAGAGTTACTAGACTTAACATTATACTCAACTTTACTCGTATTGATTCTTAGTTACCTATGTGTTTACTTCAATTCTTTCCTGTCAGGATGTATATGTTTATTATAACTGCTTTAACTTATCTTATTTGATAAAGGACTGTTTAATCTAAGATCTACCTAAGCCATTATGTAATACTATTGACTTTTTATATTTAAATAAATTGATTGTTTAAACTTGTATATTTATCATTTTCTTGTTCCTTCCCATCCTTCTATAAATATATTCTGTTACTGAAATCCTTTCTTCCAACCCTAGTCACTCAGGCATTATATCATTAGCAGCATCAGTAATCACGTGGAGGTCTTGTCTGGTTGGCCAGTAACAGGGAGGTTGGGGATTGACTCCCAACCAGATTTACTGAGATAGGTGAACTGGGCTCCTAGTTGTTTTGACACCAAGCTACGACCAAGATTATCCTCTTTGCTCCAAGGTGAATCTAACTCCTTACTTGCAATACCATTTACCTCCCAGGGTAGATTTGGAAATACTAACCTAGCCTAACATAGCCTACCCTATCTGAGCCTAACATACTCAAACTTATCTTAATCTAACCTAAATTTGCTCACCTTCTCACTAAAATCTAAGTTTACCTCGAACATTCTGTATAAAGTAGCTAAATTCTAGCTCAATGGCTTATAATGAATTGAGGTCAGCTGACAATTCAATGTATTCACTTACAACAAATATTATTCTGCGAAGAGCCCAATCCACAGCCTTCCCTGGGAGTGTTTGTAGATACGTGGTTTCCCCACTCTAGATTGATCAAAATTCTGGTACATTTCTTTAAAAAAATACTTTCCTCACTTCAACCTCATAATGCAATTAAAATATGTATATCCTAAATGGCTATTAATAAGCAAAGAGTATGTAAGAATCTTTGGCATGTATTGAAGTCCTTAACCCCAAAGTTCAGGAGAACATAATTATTGTGTGTTATATTTTCACAAAATGTATATACAAGTGTTTATAATTATTGTGTAGCTTAGGGCTACAAGCAAGTGATTTCTAAGCCAAATGATTTGATCACACTAACTGCAAACTAATTTAATCGTAAAACTGACACAAAACATAGTCACCCGCCATTAGTTATCACCATGAACGTGAAAATATTCATTTCATCATGATTAATTCTGCCTCTCTAAAGGAATTGATACCAATACTATTAGCAGGCACACGCGTTAATATCGGATATAGAGAGTAGTTTTACAGAAACAATTGCAAAAAGTGAATATGCTCAATTTTATGTTTGGTAGGAAAATAATGGAAAGTGACTTATTTTCAGTGCCGGATTACCAAATAGGCAGAGTAGGCATCAGCCTATGGGACCCACGACGAATAGGGGCCCCACGACAGCGGATAAAAATGATATTGATTCGATCTTGAAATAAAACTATAATAAAGATTTCTTAAATTGTTTCCAAAAGATAAAAAATTAATAAACGCAAATAAACTAATACTTTAATTAAAGACGTTATAGAGGAAAAACTGTATAACTATAATGAACCCATTAACAACTTAAAACAAGACTACGAGAGGAAGGCAAATGTGAAGATCGATGGTGATGAGGAAGACGCTGTGCTTTGAGGAAGATAAAAGTTCAAGATTGAAACCTACCTACCAATATTAGATAAGCTATGTGCAGAGCTTTCTCGTTGTATGGAAGCACGTAGCAAAGTTCTTTATCTATTTGGGTTCCTCAATGAGTTCCCATCGAAGACAGATGCCGAAATTAAATAAGCTGCCCCAATATTTAGAGATAATCATCCTGAGAACATCGAGTTGCAGATGAAATGCTTCATTTAAAGTATTTAATATCTTATCAATATTATAAGATTTAAAAGCTGATGAAAATATGGTGCAATCAACGTTCCCAAATACAATGACAGTGTTAAGAATGTATAGATGTCTCATGATCACGAACGCTACTGGTGAACGAACCTTTCCGAAGTTAAAACTGTTGGAAAACTGTCATCGATCTTCAATGACACAATAACGACTGAACCCACTCGCCATTAGAGCAACCGAATATGACGTTTTGAAAAATATACACTTTCAAGATATCCTGAAAGTTTTCACCACAAAAAAAATTAGGAAAGTGAATGCTTAAATCTTTGTTTGTTTATTTAAATTAAATTTTATTTATTTTTGTTTAGTAATATTGTTTATAATTGTTTAATAGTATTTAATAATTATATTTAACAATATAATCTGTTTATTTGTTTAAAAACCTTAACATTTATAATTATTTATGTTTGTTTTGTGTAGAAAAATTGGTTTATTGAATTGTTGGTTGGTAAAATTAAAAATGTTTTAGGAGATAATGTGCTAACGGGGGGGAGGGGGAGGGGGGCGAGATTTCAACTGCCTAGAGGCTTTCACAGGGTTTAATCCAGAACGGCTTATTTTCTTTATGGATCCAATACATTATAACGCTAAAATATATTTGATGTTTATGCACATCTCTTACATTAACATTTGAATGGCATTTTTTTTAACCTTAGGGAATATAGGCATGAAATGTTGGTAGCATTGACAAGTGTTGAACGTACACGCCCATTATAGAGGATAAATATTTACGGACACATAGTACAAACACTTGATAGCACGCCTGGTAGCGTCAAATGAGTTAGATACACAAAATAATGGAAAATTAACAGTCACAAAGTGAACCATTTTGTTTATTTTTACAATTAGCTTTAACTTAATTTCCTATTAAATGTATTTTGGATGAGCGAGATGAATTTTAAGCCTACATTCTATAGACATTTATGGTCATTAACAATAATTATAACCGATAGCCTGTGGCAACAGGGGAGGAGGAGGAATATTACTCTAGTTGTTGTCCGTGGGAAGTATTTATCACTAACATGAGGCATTAGTCACAGTCAGAGAGAAGGAATATCATGCCCCTAATGACTGATTACTAGTCTCAGGACCTTCAGGTAAGGTTTAAACATATACGACTTTGACTGAAGTAATTTTCTGAAGTAGCTCGAACACAAGGGTGTATTTTGGAGGCAGGTATAACATTGGAAGCGAAGGTTACCAAAATAACATATAATTTCAAATATAATGACAACTGACTTGATTTTTAAGACCTGTTGACTTTGAACATAAACAAATATGTAGATATCATGTTACTTTGGTAAGTATCCGTCTGTGAGCCTAAAGTCATTTGGCCCAAAGTATATGCCAACAGAATTTTCAGCCAACTGACTTTCAGGACTAATTAATTTAGACCAACTGAATTTAGTCTTACTGCCGGGTACCTACTTTGGTAATATATGTGTCTAAGTCCTGAATATATTTATCAAATTACACTTGAAAATGAAACAATGCCTTATCAACAAATAAAATAAAAATTAACGCTTGAAATTAAAATGTAATTAAATTAAATTAATTAAAATTACATAATCATAACTTTCACAGTGTATCACGGCGTTAACACAGTGAAGCTACAATTATAAAATGTGAACAAAATTTGGACATCAGTGATATTTAAAGTTCAAATTTTGGATAAAAGAATTAAAACATGCTATATTTATGACAAGGTATAAAGATTACCAAATAAATATCGGCGAATTCCTTTTAAAAGATATAATAAAACATTGCACCAGTTCAAAGTATTCCTTCCATCACCTTTGAGCAATATAGGCCGGTGTGTGAAACAACATGGTGGATATTTTTGCTATTTTTTTAACTCAACAATATTTAGCAAATAACTACATATTGGCTCATTTTTATTTCAATGAAACTGTTAAGCGTCATTTACTCACATAGTGGAAATGAAATCACGAAATATGAGTTAAAAATAGGGGAACAACGATTGTTTTGACAACAGTTGTTTTAAGTGTAGGTTCATAATAAAATCTGGCACTTTCAGTAGTTTAAAAGTTTAGGACATGATTACCATTCTTACATGTTTTGAAAATAATAGAATCCTTTAATTTTACGTCTACCTTTTTGTGTGATATTCTTTTACTTTTATATGATTTCATTCTAATAAAAATATGATTTAAAATTTTGAATTAGCATAGAAAACGCAACCTCTATAGAAAATTCCGTAAATATCATAGTGTCCTCTTCACTAAAAACCCAATAGGACGATCTCACATAATATTATGTAATTAATATAATTAGTAATATTGGCCTGCTCATCTAAGTTATATTTAACAAAATATAGACCTCTCATATACAGTGAGTTAGATTTAACAAATTGGTTAAACTCAAATACCAACAAAATATATACATTTGCCTTTTTTTATATATATAAATAAACTAGGAACAATTGCTAATAAATTATAGGCTTACAATTAAATTAAATAAAAAATTGACCTCAGGCTAGTAGGTTTAGGATTCTTGCCAAGAGTTTTCAAATATACCTCTTATTAGTGGTCCAAGGACAAAGTAACATCTAATTCTCTCCCTGCAATAATAAATCCGTTATTGCATGAAGTATCCCGAGCTACGTTCGCACTTGAAAGTATTAAGGTGTGGATTTAGAGGACGAGAGAAAATGTCGGTGTTCATGCAGTTTTTATATAAAAACCTTTTTTTGTCTTAATAAATTAAATATTGCTTCTGTAGCAACGTTCAGTTTTATTTTCTTTATACGGTGATATCAACAGTTGTTGAGTAGCAATCATGAGCATAGCAGCGTTAGATGAAAAACTTTTTAAATGAAGAGAAAAAGTTGTAATTAAATTCCAGGACAAACTTGAGAAATATTCAACAAATCTTAAAATCATCATGTGAAGAAAATTAAACTAAACTTTGCTACTCTATCAATATTTGATTTATTTTGGACAAAGAAATGTTTTGCCATAAAAACTGCAAAATCCCTGGCCCTTTATCGCGTCCCCCTCATATCGATCAAACCAATTAACTAAATACAATTCAATAGTAAATTCACAGATAGATAATATTTTAGTCTAGTTGGTTGTTTTAATTTCACAGATTCTTATGCAGGATAGTTTATTTAGTTACATGTTCGCTTATAGCTAGAGAACTACTGAATCTCTCTATATATATTACAGTATACATATATTAGTTAAAAAGCATTTAATTATTTGTTATATATACAACGTGTATCTAAAACATTGCATCAGACTTTGGCAGGCTATTCCTTGGGTGAAAATATAATAATTCACATTAGCAACCTAGGGTCCGTCACAAATATTAAGGGCAGTGTAAATACAGAGCTAAAAACGACAATTCTGTGAAATAGTATGAAAACTGATTAAGGTATTACAACGAATCTTTGTATACTACTTTTTGAGACCTTGATCATTAATAAACTAAATGTACTCTTACCGTTACCCACTCCCATCATGTAAAAAAAGGGGGGAGGGGGGTTGTAACACTTTTTTCTGCAATAAAATATGTCAGAGTAAGTATTAATAATTTTGACTTAAAATAACAAAACAAGAATTAGAAATTAACCAAAAAAGGTGTCTTGGAGAAACTGTCTAGCTTTCCGCGTTTCTGAGATAATCACACAAGTTTGAGCTCAGAGACAAGTGTAAATGCCTGCCAGGTAGGCAACCAGAGTCGCAGTGTTACTTCGCACTGCAGTGTTACTTCGCACTGCAGTGTTACTTCGCACTGCAGTCGTTTAGCCATACCGGCACGTGTGACTATGTATCACGTACATTTGGTAAACAAGGCCGGTTTGTGTGTAATGATGGAGAATTTCAGATACTTTTCCTTCTTCATAAGCTCCGATGTGTTTCTATTTATCACATTAGTAAGTTATGCTTACACAGTTCACACTTGGGTGGGATTTTAATCATTACACTCACTGCAGTATTGAAAGCTAAATTAAGAAATACTAATTGTAGTTCTTGTATGTTTTAGTTCCTAACTTCAAAATAAGATTCATAGCAAGTGTTCAAAATGGCTGCCCCTAACTTCATTGCAATAATTGAGGTGACGTATCAATGACTTGCGTAATCTTTCGAAAACAAGTGGTGTTTCTTGAACCTTATCACATGCAACACCTATCCTAGCTAACAGGTCTTCCTCGGATTCAATGGTTGTCTCGTACACCAAAACTTTGAAAAACCCCACAGAAAAAGTCAAACGTATTAAGGTAAGGAGAGCGTGATGGCCACGCAACAGCCATACAGGCTCCCTACCTGGCAAGAATTAACACTTGTCTTTGAAATCAAACATGCATGATTATCTCGGAAATGGGTAAAGAAAGACAGTTTCTCAAAAACACCTTATTTGTAAATTTTTACTCCATGTTTTGTAATCTTAGGTCAAAATTAGTAATACCTACTCTGTCATATTTTATTGCAGAAAAAAGTGTTACAACCCCCCCTTTTTTTACATGATGGGGGTGGGTAATGGTAACAGCAAATTTAGTTTATTAATGCTCAAAGTTTCAATAAGCAGTATACAAAGATTCGTTGTAATACCCTAAGCAGTTATTATAATATTTCACACAAGTGTCATTTTTAGCTATAACTTAAGGGGTGAATACCACCCTTAACATTTAAAATGGACCCTAGGTTGCTGATGTGAACTATTATATTTTCACCCAAGGTATAGCCTGCCAAATGTTGATGCAATGTTTTAGATACACGTTGTATAACTAGCTTTAATCCACAACTTCACTTGTGTTATTTAATGTCAGTTTTAAAAATATGTCCATTATAAAACAATAATGTTTTTAATCTCAGTCTTTAATTTCCCTCACAAAGAAGAAATCACGCAACGTATTATGTAAAAATCACCATGATAAAAGCTTTATAGTTGATAAAAGATGTATCTTCAGAAACAAAAACTTAAATGTAGTGTAATTATTTCTATTTTAAGATTAGATACACAAATTTTTATTATTCGAAGGAAATACAGTAACAAATTTTAAGGCAAGGCCTCTTTGTAAGTGACGTAAGTGGTTTTATCATCATGGGTGAGGAGTTAGATGTTACTGCTATAAATATATCGGGATCACTCCCCATATAGTTTTGTCCATGTGAGAAACACTTGCTGCAGTGATCAACGCCTGACACCTTCAGAGTCTGTTCTTGTATTGTGTTGATGATCATCGCATGGCAAACCTTGATAGGAAATTGTATGCATTTATAGTGGAAAGGCAGTTATGATAGAATTATGGTATTCTTGGTATTAAGACCCAACCTCCTGTAGTGCAATCTGTCATGACAGTCATTCATATGACAAAGTTTTCCAGACTGTGAATCTCATTATAAATAAAATTGACAAATTCCTGGATATCTTTGACCACGACACATATCTAGAAGTTATTACGGGACATCTTGCCTTCGTGCTCTGCGAAGAATATATCATCAAGTTTCATCATTTTATCGGTTTATAATTCCTGTTTTTGTCTTCGTACAGGTGGATGCATAGGTTTGTTGACGGGGAAAGTTTCACAAAGTCTGGGCTTATAGGATCTTTTTCAGGCAGGCCCAGACTTCGCCAGATCTAATGACTTGGAATGACAAGTAGAGTTTAAAGTCTCCTGAGAACAATAAAGTGACGCCTCTTAGAACACAGTGATACTTTTGAGAACTCTCAGAATTCTATCTAGTTCTTCCATTGATGTCCTATGCAACTTTATAATATCGTTCTATAGTATAAGAGATAATTAAAAGTTAATACTTATGTAAATTTCTCTAGAAGTATATATAGAAATATTAAATCTATATATTAAACAGTTGATAAAGTGGTAGATGTATTAAGTGAAATTACAATTCAAAATGTGTAATTTGAAAATACTTCTGGTAAAAAAACATATTGTCATGTATGAGTTTATATAAAATTAATAATGCATCACCAAATATACCATACACAAGTTGATGAAAAGTCTAAAATATAGGTTGAAACTTAAAAAAAAAATTATTATTATTATTAGCACCGCGTCTTACTACCCGTTCGGGTTATATACACTTACTGCTAATGTGTAATGGTAGGGTGATTGTGAGATGAAATGAAGGACCTACAGCTTAACGTGGAATACGAACCACGGTGGAGGCCTGGCTTTCCCCACATTCACAAGATGTATTGTCAGAGGTGAAGGAAGGATTTCGTAATCATATAAATCTGTGCCGGGACCGAGGATTGAACCCCAGCCGCCATCACAGAAGTCTGACACCTTACCCCTATACCACCAGGTCACTAATTAAAAATTGTTATTCCTACAAAAAAAATTGCGACACAATATAGTATGGTACTAAACAATTCTTTTAAGTCCAAATATGTTGTGAAATAATATAGTAAAATTTGAGGTTAACATTTGCCAAAAAAATTTAATGAAGTAATTAAGTGATGTGGAATAATCTAAGTCTTATCTGTTTCCTTGTCCCACTACTCCTTTTTAATATCCAGCACTGGAAAGATGCTGGACTACTTCATTCCGACATATTTCCAATGCTGGATATTAAAAAAGGGTATTGGGAAAAGGAAACAGATAAGACTTAGATTATTCCGATGAAGTCACTGCAAGGAAACAAGCCTCTCAAAACGAGGGGACTGAATTGCATCCATTCGGAATGGTATCCATTCCCATAGTTTTGTAAAAAACTGCTTTTGTGAAAAATCGGAATTGTATCCACTGGAATTATATCCACTAAAACTGGAATTGTATCCACTCGGAATGGTATCCATTCCGATAGTTTTGTAAAAAACTGCTTTTGTGAAAAAT
>CABEEJ010001126.1:111349-126883 GCA_901482245.1 Timema douglasi | reverse complement strand
ATTTTTCACAAAAGCAGTTTTTTACAAAACTATCGGAATGGATACCATTCCGAGTGGATACAATTCCAGTTTTAGTGGATATAATTCCAGTGGATACAATTCCGATTTTTCACAAAAGCAGTTTTTTACAAAACTATCGGAATGGATACCATTCCGAATGGATACAATTCCGCTCCCCCCTCAAAACTGATCTTAGTCAAGAATACATTTGCTATAAAAATATTTTCTTTACTTCTAAGTGCATCTTAAAATAACTCTTTTACTACTGGATCTCAAACACTCTATAATACTCTTATGTATACTGTAAATTTATCTGTGTTCAATAGAGGTTTGTTTATATTCAAAGATTTTAATAAAACTAGCTGGTCATTTGTAGACTCTCTTAAAGTGTTCCTAAATTATATAAATCCTTACGGATTGTCTGGCTGGAGAAGATCCTAGTTCTACACGGTTTTTCCATGAGATAGACCTTATAATTTTGTTGGTTTGTTCTAGCCTGCATCAAAAATATCTCGATTTAGTTCGAAATATTCTACCGATTGCTGTAATGTGACTATATTCAATAGCTTCCAACATGATTTTCCTGTGGGTGAGCCAAAATGAATGATTATTGGTCACATAAAAGTATTAGTATGATGGTAAACATATAACTGATTGAGAAGTAATCACAAAGCTACTTTTGTTAACGTTCTGCTCCAGTTTGTGTCATCCTCCCATAAGAGTACTAGTGCTTTGCAAACTAATTGGTTGAATGCGTGCATTACGTCATTCACCCTTGACGATATTGCGTGGCGATCTCAAATAATAATACACTGTTGTTACTAGAGTATACGGTATATACTCAGTTGAGGGAATATATATATATACTCGCTTTTCTCCTTCAGTGACTTTTATTTGCAAGTGGAATTAAATTATTGTAATTCCAGAGCCGTTTTTGGATAGGTCCTACCGTTTAGAGTCAAGAGATTTCCAAAGAAAGGTCCACACCGACTTTAAAGCTGCAAGTTTCTAGCTCATCTGGAAGTGGGTAAATATTAATGTCAGTGGGTGATTCAACCATGTGGCTTTATATTAGTATAATATAATATGTATTTTATTTATATATATATATATATATATATATATATATATATATATATTAGGCCCTGTGTATTTTTATCACATCAATTTACTACCTGTTTTTATTACACGCATGTGTGCACTAATTACGCTAATGTGTTAGAGATTAATAAGATTGAATTTAGGGGAAATGTACCCGAATTTACGTGTAGGTAAAATGGATTTGTAAAATCCACCCTCATTACGACTGAATGGGATTTGAACCGCGATCTACCTAACATTGATAGTCTAGTCTATTGTGAGCCAATGTGATTATTCAATTTTTAATCTAATAACATATATCTTAATAGCAACGAAAATCTATCATAAACTCCTTCCTGCTAGACTAATAGGCCTATAGACAGGAATAACACCTTGCAACGTTTCAGTTCAACTCCTAAGAATGGCGGAGAACTGATAAAGTTTAAGGGAGAAAAGAGGATAATTTTTAAATTGACAGTTTAAAATCGGATATTACGTGCAAATCGTCCCTATTATTGCTAATAATAATTATGTGTGTTTATAACAGACGTAGCCAAATTTGACGGGTATTTTCACATTCTAAATTTTTGTTGTTGAAAGTAGTCCTAACTTTACCTTTGCTCATTTTTTAATGGGGTTCAATTTTCTATATTCATATTTACACCTTATATGAGGTCAAATATATTGGGGTTTTTAATATAATGGTTATACATGGAATCTGTAGTTTGGGGACAAATTTCCTTTAAAAACTATATATATCTTTAATAGGAACTATACATACAAAATACTCATTCTAACAAACAAGTCTTTCTAGATGATTTTCTGAGGAAGTATTTGTGCAATTTATAATAAATAACACTCATAACTGGATTTGAACCTTAGCCATTTGGCTTTGCGTGCCGACCCTCAACACATTATTGGTTCTGAACTTCACTGGGATAAATATAAAAATAAATGTTAATAACAACATTACACTCTTACTCCTGTTTTCTTGGAGTAAGTGTGTAATGTTGTTATTAACATTTATATATATATATGGTCCCCATAAACAACTATCTAGGCCAAGAAAACCTATTGGGGAACTAAGAATTTCCGATAGAACGCGTCACTATTTTCTTGTGGCGGAAGAATTTGTAGTAAGCCACAATATTTAAAAACTATTCCCAGTGTTAGAGATCCATACAAAAACTCATCTTACAATTTAGTGTCCACCACACTAATCGTGATGCCCACTTTGCTTGAGATATGAATTTAAACATAGCTTCAAGAACAACACATTGTTCGGTCTCCCCTAATTATATGAGTGGTGGGGTAATATGCTTTGATCCTTCTCTAAAACTTTCAACTTCAACTACAAAATTAATGAATACCTTTTCCAAACGCTAACACTTTTGTAAAAATAATCCATTGATGTGAAATAAGCTGTGCCATCGACAACTAAACAAAATCAAAATTGATGAACCCAACTAGATCTCTGTACTTGTTTTCTGATTATAAAATTCAGGCATTACTAAAATGGAACTGAATTACACAGAATAAACAAAGTTTTAAAAATTGTGTTCTTTAATTAAGGTCAGAGTCTTTGAGAAAAGCATATGAACTGTTAATGATTAAATAACATAAATACATAGAAAATAACGCCTAATAATAAATATATCTTCGATAAAATAATATAAATCATCTATATCCTTGGATAGGGCCCGAATTCTGATGAAACATTATCTTTCTTTACTACATCATAGACCATGATCATTTGCACAGAAACTATGTTCATGATTCCCTGGTCGTAAAGATTTATATTTTATAGGTAATTTTGGATTTTAAGCTCAATTTCTCATGTTTTGAGTTATTTTGTAGTCATTTTTAGGCATATTTTATATTTAATAACATCAATGTTTGTGAATTTATGAATACTCAAACTAGAGTTCTTTCCCACACTGTCATCAGAATGACAATATAATGTAGGCTTCTAATAAATATTTATCTTTACTCTTGTGATTGTAAAATTCAGATTCCTGGTTATTAAGTTGGAAAGACATATTGGAGAAGGTAGCTATTGTTTATGAAGTTAAGTATATAGTCTGAAGTAAATGAATGTTCATGTTTAGTAAAATGGTTTTTCATTACATATTTTAGTTTCAAATAATAAATTTATGTAACAAGCTTTCGTTTTCATTTTTGTATATTTTTTTATAATATTTAAAGTATTATTTTACCAAATTTAATGCCACAATTTAAGTAATATTTTGACCATTTTTAGGACATCAAATTCCAGGCTCTGGTAATAATGTAAGATATACAAAAGCCTAAAATGGAACTGGTTCGATTCTCTGACGGGCGTATTGAGGCGTAATTGTTTGTGTAATCATTTAATCCAATTATTTAAACTATATCTGTGTATTAGGTTAAGTTAATTTACAAGTAGATTGGTGGTTTAACACTATTTTATAAAACTTGTAAAGAAAAGATTTATTGATATTTTATAACTTAAAACTGTCTAGTTGATAGACCTTAAATTTTTTAATTTTTTTTCATTTGACCTGGGCATATAGTTGTAAGGTCTTAAATTTTAAAACAATTTAGTATATTTTTTATTAATACTGGTCTAATTTGGCCTGGCATCTTATAATTTTAAATCCAGGCCTTATTTACATAATATCAAAAAAGTTCCTAATATTATACATTATCCAATTTTATTTAATCTAAACAGGTTTTGGCTCCTATAGTACCTATCTCCGAGATACAATTTCATTCACCGTTTAGTCCACCCCGTTAACCTCCTCCACTGGTTACCTCATCAGACCTGGATTCTCATCCCAGTTTGACGGTGCGCCCAGCAGCGGTGATCATCCGCCTATCCGCCACCTGGGTAGGCACCCTATTGGAGTTGGTGCTCCACCTAGACTTAAGCGCAAACCACTTCTTTACTTACCTTCCCTGTTTCTACATTCCCTGAAACTGTTTCTCCTAACCTACCCCTTCCTATTACCCTCCCTTCCCTAGCCTATTCTATTCTAATCTTATCCTAGTCTTACAACTAACTAACCTAAATAGCTTCTTACCCTCCGGGAATATTTATTGCCCCGATAATACAAAGGGGAGGGGGGTGCAGAGAAGCCGCCTATCTCCATATTGACGCATAGGGCCCTTACAATACCTTATTCTACTCTTTTTGTTTACAAGAAGAGAGATCTGCAGTCAATGAGTTCCCCCATGCATCCCGTTTCTTTTCCCTCATATTTCCCATGGTTCGACTGGAATGATGATCCCTCGGTATTACCAGGGTTAGCCCAGCAAACCTCAGGATCCATCAGCCGAACTGGTATGCCAGTCCCACAAGGTTTCGTATTTGTCACTTCCCGGCATCTCTCCTTGTTCCTCATGGAAGGCTATAGACCAATAATTCCGTAAAAACAACCTTGTCCTTCCCCTATATTCCCCCCGCTGAGACCTCACTTGAGTCCATCTCAGTCCCACTTCCCGTGCTTCTGCCCTCGTATCTTTCATTGTCCTCGTCATTGTCTCCGTCTTCGTCACTATCCCTGTCACTGTCTTCGTCAATGTCACTGGTCTCTTCCCCCCTTCCTTCTCTGGCCCTTCGTCTGTATAATCTTTGTCTCAATCCTCGTATCTTTCTCAGTGCCCTTATATATTCCGTCTTGGCTCTTTCTGAAGCTTCTGCTGCCAGCTTATCTAGGAACCTCCAATGGGCGGGATCTCTCAGAATATCACCCGCCAGTCTCCCCTGAACTTCCTGCTGGCTAGTTCTTTTTATCTCAAGCGTACGGGAACATTCCAAAACAACGTGTTCCGGGGTACCCACCTCACCACACTCACACAGATCAGATTCGACCAATCCTATCTTCCTTAAGGATTCTGGGTACGGCCCCTTACCCGTTATGAATTGGACCAGACCCAGGGATGGTTCCAGAAATGCGTTATCAATCCTTTCAACCACACTGGGAAAGAGTTAATAAGCCCTCCTACCAGTTTCATTACCCTTCCAGAATCTCTGCCGTACCCTCAACAGAGCAAAAACTACATCTTCAGATGTTTCCACTTCGGTTGAGATGAATATTCTAACCTTCTATCAGTTGTTCTTTCTCTTCCAGTACCCAATTGTCCTCTTCTTAACCAGAAGGTCCAACGTCCATACACCTAGGACGACGTTCAGTGCGTCTGTCGACCCTGTCTGGTAGGCGCCCGTAAGTCTTAGAAGGACATTCCTCTGTATACTGCGGACAGCCCTAGCCGGCTCGACGTTGTTCAGTCTGTGCGCCCAGACGCACGCTCCATAGCCCACAATAAAGTAAAGGATCACGTGGTGGTATGTATTTATTATCCACATGAACCTCCTACACCCAATGCTTATAATCTTAACCATCACCCACTGAGCTCTCCTCATCACTTCCTCTATATGCGCCGTGATGTTTCTGTTCTCATCAAGAGTGACTCCCAGGTATCTGAACGTTTGGCTCCTTCTCAAGTTCTTTCCCTCAACCTTTATTGCAGGATTACACACCATTTTCCCCTAAACAGCATGAATGTCGTCTTCACCGGTGACATCTTTAGTTTGACACATTTTCACCACCTTACTAACTTGTCTAGCACTCGATTGGATCATTCCTCCAAGATCTTCCTTGAATAACCTTCTACCACTATTAGAAGGTCATCCGCGAAGGCGACCATCTCGTGCATTTCTGGAATTTCCTCCAGCATCTGCAGTACCGGCTCCAGCCCCACATCCCAGAATATCGGCCCACAGAGCGATTTCTGGGGAAATCCCTTGTTCAATCTTTTCTGCACGCTGGCACTCTGACACCTCAGGGTGGCATACCTATTTCGGCAGTAGTCCTTCAAGCTTCTATACAGTTGCCCTGGGCACTGCAGTTCTCTTAACCGACCGAACAACGCCGGCCACCATAGGTTGTCAAATACACCTGTGATGTACACAAATATCCCCACCACGTATATGTCAGTGGCCGAGTCGATAAATTACATTGCTCTACATATGGAATCCTCTGTCGATTTACCCCTTCTAAAGCCATAGTGCTTGCTGTTCATGCATTCCCACTCATGTCCTGTGACTTAATAATATTTCGTACGGTATTATTTCCTGGAGTTTTCCACTCGTGTTTAGCAAGCACTTGGGTCTATATGACTTTGGAAGAAGTGAATCCTTGTCCTCCCTCTTGATTAGCACGATTATATCGCTCTTCTTCCAGATGTTCAGGATTCTGCCTTGAGCGAGGCATTTGTTTAGCAGGCGGGCAAGGTAAGGGGCTATAAGGTCTGCCGTCTTTTGCAGCACATCTACCACTATTCCATTTGGACCAAGTAATTTCTTCTTTCTCATCTGAACAATAGTCCTGATAACCTCATCCTGACTGACCACTTCCATAGGTTCCTCATTGTCATACATGTCCCGAGTCATGGCTCCTCTCCACTCGGCGTTGCATAAGGTAACATCGATGTTTGTATTCACCCCAGCCCTCCTATTATACGTGGGGGGACTTCCCGGCTGGTTTACAACTTCTAGTCCGTGCCCATAGATGTATTCTTCAAGGGCTTGCCCTCTCCTGCATGGTCTTCCTGCATCATTTCTCCTGTCTCCTCTGATCACTACCCGACTATGCCACATGAGAGACTTGGCATTGGCATCAGCAGTAATAATGAGTGGCTCACCTGCGTACATCCTACACACTACCTCTACCTGGTCCAGGTACAGCTCAATTTTATGCCTAATCTGAAAGTACAGATTCACCGTCACAACCCTGCCAATGCCAGTTTCCAGCTCCACACACGTTACCCATTGGTTACTCAACTGTGAAATTTTAGTCACAATAATATCCCTATTAAAGCTAACAATGGCACTAATTGGCATCCCTCCGCTTGTGACTATTCTAGTAAACTTCGGTATGTGTGGAACTTTTCCTCTTAAGATATAGGTCTCCTGTATACATACGACATCAAGCTTCATGTCCTCCGCCAGCTTACAAATCTCATGCAGTACGGTGACACTTCTCATCGAATTGATTTGGCCTACTTTAAGTAAACGCCTAACCATTATGGATTGTTTGTGAATGCATAGCACGCTGGACATGCCACACTTGGATTAAAGGTTTTGCGACCATGAGCAGCTACAAACTGTTTGTATGTGCTCTCTAAGCTAAAGACTTCTTCTCTTGAACACCTGTTCTATGAGATACACTAGGCTGGCTACCTCCGTTGAAAGGTTCGAAGATTTTAGTTGAATCCGGTCCAACTATTCGGGAGTAGGGAACATGATTCTCCTACCTCTTTCGTGCCCCAATCTTACTACTTGTCGGAGTGCCATGAGCAAGGTGTTCTTCTCCTCCAACCTGGATAAACACAGGGTCTTCTCAAAGGTCCCATACGCTTGAGATGGGACATCTCCTATTCCTTTGGCCACTTCCCCTTCCACTTCTTAGCTGTCTCCCGTTTGACTACCTTTACTTGCTGAATTAATATTCGTCCCTCTTTCCCTCCTACCTTAGTCAAGACCATGTCTCCAAAACCTCCAACTTGGCTTAGACTTAGTCCTAAGCTCGGTCTTTTCAGCGATCGCCTCCTTTGGCTCATTCAGTGGCTTCGCACCCTTCTTAATCTTGGACCTTACAGGTATAGCTACCGGAGGATCTTCAAGGGAGTCCTCGCAAACTCTACAGATGTTCGTCAACACCTGGGGGATTATCACTGCGTTCTTGACCTGCAATATCAGTGTTGATGCCACCACTGCCGAGTCCCCCGTGGAACCAGACTTCTCATTCCAGAATTATTTCCCCGGCCAGCTGTTGCCATTCCACGGATATGTCGTGACCAGATACTCCTCTCCAGACCCATTGATCATATGGGACTCTCCAGGTCAACATTATCTGTACATCCCTACCCTCCAACACTTCCTACCTATCCGCAAAGTACTCCATTTTCCCATCCATTCACAGTAGTTTCAATACCGCAACGGTACCCATAACCGAGCCATGTTTTCCCACTGCCGTGTAGGAACATTCCTTCAGCCCACCAATTCAATGATTGACCCACTGCCAACTACCCCTTCCTTTACACGGTGAACTATGTTTCCCTTCTCGCCCGTGTTGATGAAGCATGTGGTTGATGAAACTTCGATCAGCCTTGACGCCACTATTTCATAGTCACGCAAGAATGCCACGCCTGTGGCCACCCCACTGTATCAACACGACTTGTAGCCAGTGCATGTGTAGTAGGTTTTGTTACCTCCATAGAAGTACATACATCTCTGGCTGAGGAGCCTCCTGATGAACTTGTCGACCGACATGTTCTTGTAGAAGGGTATCATCTCGTCGGGCCCTTCATTGACCAGGAATCCCATGAATCTGTACGTCCCTCCGTGGACCAGCGTACGCATGGATAGTATGTGATTCTCGGCATCCTCGACCGTCATTCCCCCTATCTACCATTTTTCCCATATCCACAGTCGGCAATGAGATTCTATACAGCTCCAGGTTTTGCCAGAACTCCCTGCACTTTCCCTTTTCCTTGCTCCATGTTAGCTACCTCCTCTCTGATGAGCTCGAGGCTCAGTACTATCTCATTCCCTACTTTTGGTGGTATTTTTCCAGTGCTTATATTTTGTGCTGTGACCTCTTTCTGACCCTAACAATCCAGCTTGTGTGTGGGTCCGTTAGCAGCGGCAATCTTTTCCATATAGGCTGCAGCCATCCTTTGGTTTCTAGCACATTTGGATGGAAAGTTTTCACCCTTCTCCTCGTCCTTTCAGTTTTAGAACCTGTTCCATTTCCATCCAATTTCGTCAGTATCAGTTTTAATAAGTCAACAATTTCTGTCAGCAGTTTAATTTCCATAGTCGATTCTTTCTATTTGTCTCCTCATCATCATTTGGTGCGTCAGGCAATCCCTCAAGTTCGGATTTTTGGACTCGACCTCTTCCTGTCTACACATGAAATGAACACCTCCTCCCTGCTTATGCGGTCCTTATACTTGTGTCCTTCTTTTCTACATTTCCCGCAGAGCTCCTCTTTTTTCTGGCAGTGCGCCATGACATGACCCAGGTCTTTGCACTTGTAGCACTTCGTCACCACGATATAGTTCTTTACGGACACTGCGCTGAACGACATGTACACACTTCAGCTAAGTAACAAATTCCTCACCTTTGGGGATAACTTCACCACATGATTGACCGTGTGTCTGTCCCTTGGTTCCATCTTGAACTTGGGGTTGAAACCTTCCACAAATTCTTCCTTAGTCAGTTTGCCCCTTAAGTGCTGTTCATAAGTCATATCCGTCAACTTCTCCCCGGTTATATCCCTATCTACATCGAAGATTATTAGTAGCGGTCTCCTCTCCCTGGGCTCCTCACATCTCATCGTCTTTGCTAACTCCTTGCTACCAACTATTTTTTGACAATATCCTCCATCTCCGTCTCAAACACTAATCTGGTCCCAGCGGATCTTATTGCCCTAATTTTGATCTGCTCTTTTGCCGGATTAATCTTTTCCATCAACGTCTTCTTCATCTCCTCGACCACCTTCCCTTTCAAGAAAGTCACCAACACCGTCTTGTGACTGGGTTTCACCTGTATCGTGGTACCCATATCCAACTTCCTCTTCACAACCCCCATAGACGCGACTGAGGCATAGGACATCCCCTGCCCAACTTCCCCTCCACCTATTCTAACATGCTCCCTCAGCCTCCTGTTCTCTTTTTCCAAACTTTTATCTCCCCTTATTTATATACCATAACCATGACCAGTCCCTTAATTTTTTCAATAACCTCAGCTAAGTTCTCCTTCGTTATCCTCCTATCCTTATTATGTTCACCCCTTATAAACTCCTCCACTTCACCCAATTTCTTCATTGATCCTAAGATGACCTCATTCTCTTTGGATCCCCACTCCTCCTTTTCCTTTTTCTTCTCTTCCCTACTATCTTCTTTTCTCCTCTCTTCCTCCATATTCTTCACCTGTCCCAGTGTCCTCATCTTCTCTTCCAACTTCTCCTTTTCCTTTACCCTTTCTCTCGCCTCTCGCACTTCCTTGCCCCACCTCCTTTCCTTTCGACACTCATTAATGAGCTACCATATCACACTATTCCAATACATATAAACCATTGTACGATTCTAGATCTGTAGCTATGTTATTTACTAACGGTTACAAAGAAAGAAACCAGATAGCTTCCACTTTCCTCCAAGATCTGTTTCCTGGGCACTTCACGAGGATTTCCCTAGAATTCCCCCAAGTTACCATAAGTTACTAGAATGTTACCATAATATCCCTTGATTTCTCAAAATACTGTCCCCAACACTTTTTCTCGACAGAACTAAAAAATTACCAAATATCACTAAAAGTTACCAGAATATCCCGAGATTTTTCAAAATACTATCCCCAACACTTTTTCCAGACAGAAATAAAGTCACCAGCTGTCACTAAAAAGCTACCAGAATGTTCCTAGAATTTTCAAAATAATGTCACCAAAACGTTTTCCAGACAAAAACAAAAAAATCACCCAAAATAAACTAAAAGTTACCAGAAGTTACTAATAAGTTACCAGTATGGTTATCAATGAAAACTTTTTATATTTACTAAACGTTACTAAAAGTTACCAGAAAGATTCCTAAAAAGTTACCAAGAAAGTGTCACCAGAAAATTATCAGGTAGTAACCAGATATCCCCAGGTGACCAGGTGGACTCCGACGTCACTATTTAGTATAATATTCCTAGATCAAATGACAAAAAAATCAAGGTTTAATCAAGTAACCAGTTTTAATCTATTAAATGGTGAGAACCAAAATAATTGCCTCTGAAAATTATGTCTAAGTAATAAACATTCTTAAAATAGTTTTATACTCTTAATGAAATCCATAAATTGCCAAATATTTTGTTATCGATCTAAGCTAATTTAAAATAAGAACATAACAAAATACACCAACACGTCAATAGGTCAGTAAATAAATGCATTACTATTCAAGATATTATACAAAATTTATTGTATCTTATTATTTTATATGGCAAAGCATTTGATTTTTCCAATCATTGTGTCATTTATTGCTGGTGAGCTAACCCATGGCAATTTAGGGTTACGAAGTGGCAAAACTGTAAGTGCGCATTCGTTAACAAACTGAAGATTAGTTGACGGCTATGTGGGAAGTCATGATTGAGCCTGTCACTACTCTTGTCCAACTAAATTACAAATACTTGCCGTTTAGTTTGTTCTGTGAGGTAACATATTAGAAGTTTTGTTTTTTAATAGTATGGCATATATATCCGGTAGGCACATGACATCCAATTCTGTCGTCTGTCACCATTCTGGTGGAACAAAACGTTGCCAACGGTGACCATTGGGATCATCCCCTTTAAGTGAAAAATATACAAGGTACCAGTCGGGAATCTAACCTGGATCTCCAGGCTCGTAGCCAGGTGAAATGACCACTATATCATGGGGTCGGTTACTGGTAGAGGTGTAGTGAGTAGTAACAGGTTGTTCATACATGTTGTTGTACATACCAAACACTGACCAATAAGAACCTATATATTTTATCTCAATAACCGCACCACGATACGACTCCACGACCCCTTTGCAGTAGTGGTCAAGTGTATTCCTCCCACACAATCCTTGAGTTGTGGGGTTCTTAATCACCCGAAAGTCATATTTTTATATTTTAAATTCTATGATAAGCTTGGGATCATATTATAAGTGAATTAAATGTATTCAAATGAAATAATTACCTTCGTTGGTGGGCACGCAGACTAAACGTAAAACTAGTCAAGACTTGACTTCCGGTGATGGCGGTATATAAGATTAGCTGAGTGGACTGGGGTCGGCTTTTATTTAATGGTTCCTCACTCATTCATCCACTTAGATGCGGGAACATTTCCTCTGAATTCTATCTTCATCATATTCACCCCAATAGTGTAAATAAATACGATTAATTCAGACGGTGAGTAAGATACGGAACAAGAGAAAATTTAAATTGGTTGTGATTTTTAAGATAACATTTTATTTTATTGTATAAAATTAAATATGGCAACATTGTCTTAGACATCACTTTTGCAATAGACTGGACTGATGATGACGGAGAGATAGGGTATTGAACTACAGTCTGGTGTTCTGAAAGATTGAGCTCACTAAATGTTTCCTCAAATTCCCTTAATAAAAATGAGGTTACACGTCCTAGACATTACATCTTTACTAACCTTATCTCTTTATTGTAGGCCTTATTATATACTGATAGCCCAGGCAGGTATTATGATGTGATGCATAAAACCATATAGTCCTATATTAAAATAATATAAATAATTTTAAGGTGTGATGTTTAAATTCGTAAAAAGAAGAGTAAGTGACAGAAGAAACGATATTATAATAAGATGTTTTATGTTAGAAAGATACACGAGTAAACACACAGGATATTTACACACAAAACCACAGACATAAAAAGTTATTGTTTGAATCTCAAAATTAATTATTGATTAGTATGTTTTTAAATTATTTCATTGTATTAAAAGCACATAGCAAAGTAAAGCAATTTTATATATTTATTTTACCTAAAAAAACCTAAAAATAGTTAAATTAAGAAAAGTGCTAAAGAATTTAGTAAACCAAATTATGATATGAATTTAAAAAACAACATAATAATAACAACAAATTAAGAACTACTAAGGAAAAATTACCTCCTATGAATCAATGTAAAGTACCTGAATATGGTTTCCAAACATTTACTTACTCTATTGTATTAGGAACTTGAAGTTTGTTGGCGCACTTACAAAAGTACGCCATCTATTCCTATCTTGAGTTAGTTCTATCCAGTTCACCTTAGTACACCTTATGTCTAACTTGAGCTAGTTCTATCCAAATAACCTTATTACACCCTGACCCTATCTTGAACTAGTTCCATCCAGTTCACCTTATTACACCTTATGCCTAACTTGAGCTAGTTCTATCCGAATCACCTTATTACACCCAGACCCTATCTTGAACTAGTTCTATTCAGTTCACCTTATTATACCCTATCCCTATCTTGAGCTAGTTTTATCCATTCCCCCTCATTACACCCTATCCCTATCTTGACCTACTTATATCCAGTTCACCTCACTACTTTATATCTATTTGAGGTCCATTCTAATCTTATCCTCTCATCTACTTCTAGGTCTTCCCAATGGTCCCTTCAAATTGGGTGTGCCAGTCAATACCATGAACATGGTTCTAAAATCTCCCAATCTCTTTGCATGTCCTGCCCACCCCATTCTACGATACTTGATTAGCTTAAAAATGTCTTATGATGAATATAGGTAACTCATCATTATGTAACCTCCTCCTCCTACAATAGCCTCACCACATTTTGATCCATGTTTTTTTCTAAACATCTTGCTTTCGAGAACCCTAATTTTTTTGTCATCATGTAAGGTAGGTAGCAGTGGCGGCTCGTAGCTAAAATTAGTGAGGGTGCTGCTCCAGAAAATTTTTAGCCTTTGTTTTAAAATTGTGTAAAAGGAAAAAAATATGTATAAAGAGAAAATTTATTCTGAGACTTGATAATATCTTAACAAAAAAACAAACAAATATTTTTTACTTACTTTAACTTAAATTGTTACAGTTCAAACTTGATCTATTCATTTAAAAATTAAATCCATTCTTCTTGTTTTTAATTTGCGCAAAATTTCAATAATTTTCTCCTTAGTCTCTGGATTACAATTGAAGTAATTTTTCTCCATTGAAAGTATTGCAAGCGCATTTAGTCTTTCCGAATTAATAGTTATTCTTAAAAAAGTGTTTATTCTTTTCAATGTTGAAAAGCAGTGCTCTGCCTCTGATGTAGTCATGGGAATTGTCAAGAGGATTTTTATCAGTTTAGTAATTTCACTAAAACATCATCTTGATTATTTTCCAAGATAAATTTTAGCAGATCAATTAATTTGCAATATTCATCAATATCAGTCCTACAATATAATACTTTTAGTTCAATTTCAAGATTTTCTTTGTCAATCATCAGATAACCTTCAATGGTCAGTACTATATCTTTTGTGGGTTGTTTATTCTTAAATCTAGTGAAGCAATTCTTGTTGAACAATTTAGCAGCTACTAAGTGTTTAGTGGAAGAATATCTGTGAATTATATCAACACATATATAGTCACACACTTCCTTAACTTCTGACATGAGTGTCTTTGAAGGATTCTCACAGTACTTTGAGTTTCTCAATTCTAAATTTGTTATATATTCAATAACTTTAAATACACTAATTTCTCTAGATTGCATTTAGTTGTAAATTATTTTAACATGAGGCATAATCTGATGAAAAAGCTCTAACCAAAACTTGAAATTATCATCATTTAGGTGTTTTAAAATTCCTGTTGCTTCTGCAATGGTTTTATCTGTATTTGATGTTGGCTGAATTTCAGTAAGGCAGTTTTATAAAGGTTGCTAATTTTCATGAATTTTGTTTATTGTCCGTATGTTGAAATTCCATCTTGTAGAGGATGGACGTGGAATGCTGACACCCATATGTTTCTTGAGAATGGACACACATTGTGGTGATCTTGAGAAGAATGTTGGAATAGACAGAATGTTAGAGAAAAAAAATGCTTGCGTTTCGTGTAATACTTGCTGTATTTCTCATTATTAAATTAAGTTGATGTGTATAACAGTGGATGAAATGTGCATTACTATAAACTGTTTTTTATTTTTGCTTGAAATCTTGCTTTTTTGCGTTTCCTGTCATTTTCATCATAAAATATCTGAGATATCAGTTTTTGTCCATTTCCTTGAGGATTATGTCAAATTTTTCTAAAATATGTTTTGATATGCCATCTGCAGTTTGATTTTCTGGAATAAAGAATCCCCCAAAACGCTCAAATACTTCTCCATTCAATACGTACCGTAGAACATGGACCATTTAAATGTTCTCCGAAACATCTGATGCGTCCTCAGCCATGACAGCTACAAAGGAAGCATTTCTAATTTCCGTCCTTATCTCCTCATGGTATATTTGTAACAGGCAGTCAAGTATCTCATTCTGTATGGTCTTAGAAACACCTTTGAAGACTGCACTGGTTTATAATTGATTCTTCAAATCGGAATCTTATTTAAATGTAACATTAACTAATCCTCTAAATACCCCTGGATTTACTGACTCATTTTTTTCATCATGTTCACGTAAGGCAGTTTCAAAGTTTCCACAAAAGTAAATGCAGTCTATTATTTTGGACAAAATTTCACGGTTCTTTTTAACTTTTATACTATGCTCATTGATTGAAAGTCTTGTAACGGGCTAATCTGGCTTAGCCCCGTTCAAATGTAAAACACGAATATTTTTGTGTTACAAACAAGTCGTCAAGAGTTAACAAATGAGATAATAGTGTTGAATGCTACGCCCATAACATTTGTGTGTTTGTTTACATACCTACTTCACCAACTCTTCCGTCGAGTCTGATGCCCCGCTGAAAA
>CABEEJ010001126.1:73881-110593 GCA_901482245.1 Timema douglasi | reverse complement strand
TAGCTTATTTTATGGCCAGATGAATAGGGTAACTTACTTGTTAGGATTAGGCAATAAACCGTGTCAATATCGAGACACTGATGTAACCCAAAGGTAGCTTGCCAGGGAAAGAGATGGTTCAAGTTATATGGAGGCCTGGGATCTATACCTAGTTAGGTACTTTTGTCAATCCCACGCACTTGTGTTAAGTGGGTAACCTGTGGGCCGTTCATGCTTCTCAAGATTGGCCCGCGGTTTTATCTTTGTTACTAAGCAGTACTACTCCCCTTTGGAGTATACAGCGTATGAGCCGTTTCTGCCCCTCTGGCGCGGCTGGAGCTGTCATTAGTTACTTATGTATGTGTTGTGATATTGACCGCCCGTTGGGTGATCAAACTGTGGGACGTGTTCCCGACCGGGCATGGCCCGTAGGTTTAAATATACCTATGTAAATTGGTTGAGCCTCTTGTAAGGGGTTTTGTCTGTATTCTGGGCGCTCATATGTAACGGGACTTGAACTTGCCCTATGTAAGTCATAACTAAACGTGCGCAGCCAACATGCCTTGTGATTGAGGGACCAGTAACGTAACTCAATTGTCTGAGTTAGTCCTTCTGGCGCCTCACGCCCCTTGTTGGCCTAGACTTAGGCAATGCTACCTAAAATCTTACTTAGTTTGTATAGACTGTTCTTATTGAGATTACGTGCTAAATATTTATCATGTATCATGTTGTTTCATTAAATTGCATTACTTCTATTTACATCCTTTTTCTTTTTACTTCTCTATATGTATGTATGTGCACCCCTGGGGCTACAATGGTTGATGTTGGTGAAACCACAAACAACCAATAATGAAACCCCAAAAGTACTAGGACATGGTGCAGTCTGTATGCCTCACTAAGTTTCTTCTTAATACTTACGGTTCCTAAAAGTGACAGTGAAACAACATTATCAACGTGCTTCTTTGACTTCTCGTGTTTTTCAGTTTTTCTTTCATTTTGTTTATATTTATAAAACCATCTTTTGTCCACTGTACATCACCTACAAACAGCAAACACGGGATGCAAAACAATGCATTTTTTACTTCACAGCCGCAAAGCCAACTTTTCCGTTGGTACCGTTCAGAATTAAAGCTACGAATATATGTCTTGTTGTTTCTTTTTTCTTGCTGAGATATTAGAATATTAGGTGTTGAATGACCTCTTTTCTTAGCTCTAACTTTCTCACGGAGAGATAGCTGTGAAAACTGAAGCTGTTGAAGTTCACTTACAGTTACAGAATTTATTTCTGAGGATGCAAGGCCATGGTTAAAGTCTTCTGTTAAATAAAATAACAAAAAGAAAGAATCAAATAGAATAGCTAGAAACAGAATAATAATCTAATTCTACACTCTTCTACATTTTATCACATTCAAGAATATAGTACACGGTTTTTAAGAACAGTACACGCTGAGTAATAAAAAAAAAAAAATCCTTCCACTATCACGCCAAACCAGCAGTGCAAGAGAAACAGTACTCTCTCTACCTGGCATTCCCGCCTTCCTACCCACTCCCCTCCTATGAGCGCATGTGCACAACAGTCAAACACCACATCACTGGCACTGTGAAGCGCACAGTTCTATACAAAGATTTTTGTATATTTTTCATAAAATGGAGGATGGATACTGAAGTACTGACATTAAGCTTAATGGATATATATTGTACTACAAAAATAAATAATGAATTAAAGAAAAAAGGACTCTTTATATTAAATCTTATTGATAATATCAAGTGGAAATAGGGGGTTCTTCAGTTCCGTAGTGCCTATACACGAGCCACCACTGGTAGGTATCAGACCACGTTTTTCACCCCTATAAAGAACAAACGGAAAACATATTGTATTGTATATTCTGAATGTTTCATCCCTTCAGAGTAGGCTAAATGCCAACAACTTACTAACCGAGTAAAAGTATTCATTTCCTGATTGTATTCCTTTCCTAGTTTCCAATCCAATATCAATATTGCTAGTTAAAATGCTTTCCTTTGTATTTAAACTCATTAACCCTCTCAAATGATATGTTGTTCGTAGTAATCACTAAATGACTGCCCACAATCTGTGTTCCAGGTGCATGCTTGGTAATAGATATCGAACTAAAATGTTACCGTATATCAATATTTCCTCTAATAGTTGTTCCTGTGATTCGGGTAAATGCAATGGTAGGAAGATTCTTAAAGTTACTTAAGATTGTATACATATGTTCTAATTATTATTTCACGTTTGTGAAAACTACAATTTAATTATTTCCCATCACCTGTAATTATAAGAAACCACACCAGCTATCACATAGTTTAAGGCATGAGACTCTCAATAGGCTGAGCTAACAGTGATGGCAAGGTCAAGGTTCGAAACCCGATAAAGTACACTGAGGTTGGCTTTCTACACTAGAACTATCATTGTTATTTTGCAATTCCTTCATCACTCTGATGATAAATGCTACTTGTACGTTACGCTAGGCAAACTTTTTCTAGAAATACTTACTTTTTGTTAGTACCTCGACTTACGTCTTCGGGTTATACACCTTAGTACTAATTACGCTAATGAGTTAGGGACGAGTAAGGTTGAATTTAGATGAAGTGTACCCACTTTTTCGTGGAGGGGAACTAAAAAACAGTTTTGGAAATATTACCATCAGTACACCCGACTAAGCTTCGAACCCTGATCTCCCGCACATTGTCAGTTTAGTCTAACACGATAGTGACGCCTTAGACTATGCGGCCACCGATGCCGGTGATATTTAATTAAAATCGTAAGATATGTGAGACTAAACAATATACTCTCTTACAGAAACATAGTCCAAACAAGGGCATTACTTTCAACCAAAGAGCATAAATACAATAATTTACACTGTTACAAAAGCATTGAGAAAAGAGAAGCATCTCTGTCCTCCAAGGAACATAACAATCAACCTTCAATTTCCCAGAGCTCTGTTCAAAACTATATATATTTAGCTAATAATATATATAGTTTAAATAATATATTTGGTTATAGTTCAGAAACTGTTGTTTTGATAGAACTTTATTTCAAATATCTTTTTTTTATTTTTACTTGTCCAACAACTTTGCGATTGTCAATTATTTTGTATTTAAAAATTATTACCGAGTTATTATCAACCCTTGAGAAATCAACCTTTGTAAAATAACCTCTAAGTAATTGTTAAGGCTCAATGAGATGAACCATTTTTTATCTAATGTGAAACAGTGCCTAGATTACAATTTAAATCGAAATCTTTATAACTGATTTCTAGAAAATCGATATTTTCTCTTTCACCTTTAAGAAATTACCCTTAATTATATTGTTGTATACTTAATTCCAAAAACTCTTCAGAGGAACTTATATAAACCCCATATACCAAGTTTTAGCCTAATTGTTAAAATTATTTAGGCTCTAGAGCGAGATTCAAACATACAAACAGAAGGCATCGAGGGAACTACTTTTTCTGTTTCAGGGGTCAGGAAACGTTGACATTTATAAAAAACTAGAGTTCGATTTCTTTATGATCTCCGAGGGTCGAGAGAAAGTGAAAGTGCTGTACAAGTTATGCAAAGCTTGCCTCCAGAAAGTAATAAATAATTTAATAATGGGGAGAGGATATGGAATGAAGAATCTAGAGTAAAGGTACCCACATTTGCGCGGAAGGAAAGTGTCCAACCATCTAAGAATAACATCCTAAGTAGATCTTTCAAGGATTTGAACCCTGACCCCCCATCACTGACAATCAAATCTATTGCAATAAAGACATCCTATATTGTGTGACCACCAATGAGATCCACACTAATGTGAGTGGACGTCCTAAAATATCCTTCATTATTACTGCAGCTTTGAAAAATGTGCTTTTATTAGCAATGTTGAACGTATTCAAATTATTATTAGTAATAATATTAATAATAATAATAATTGTAAGTACTAAAGAACTTATTTACGTTATTGTCAATATGTAATATTTCACATGGATGACTTTTCAATGTATGTCAGCGATGCCCTTCATTTGATGTTATGATATACTTTACTTTTATTACTTTTGTATCTCAGAATAAATCTAAATTACAAATAGAAATTTCACAAGGGAAGAAAGGTAAATTATAAAAATGTATATATATTTATCTAAGATATGAAAGAAAGTTTTATTAAAATGAAAAGGGGAATTGAATCCCATTCCTTTGAACACTATGGCAAAGATAAACACAGAACATAGTTTAGTTAACTACAACTGTACGAGAATACAAAGATTCTTTGAGCGTTTTTCTTTTACGTTATAAAAACTTTCAAACACACTTTGGAGAATGTGATTTGTTTTCTCTCATGGGATGTACATTTATTTTACGGGGATGGTTGGGGGGATAAAGGGATGGGGGGATTCTAGCTCGCATAGCTGCAATCTCATACTACACGAATAAGAAGGAATCTTGACATTGAGGAGTCAAAGTCATTTAGCAACGTTCGATTTGGCAGGAATGGTGTGATCTTGAGATTCTTTACTTAGAGAACGAAGAAAAAATGATAGTAATGTGCTAGAGAAAATATATTTTATCCGTGCCTTGGCCAAGAGATTTAATATCGAAAAAAATCCTAAGCCTACCCATTCATGATTTAACTACAGTCTACATGATTTAGAGTGTGGTTTACATTTATTCAAGCCAATAAATATTTTATATAATTAAACCTTCAACTCATTTATTGAAATATAACTTTATTACTATTCAACAACTTTTTGCGAGGTGTTTAATAATATATTTGTAATATTTCAAAAGCTTTAATAGTTTGAAAAGCATTTTAGGCTATAATGATATCTTCTTTCCCTTTAAATATAAAATTATAACATTCATTTTTACTTTATTATAAATTTTAGGAGTTAGGTAGTATTGTGATCCTCAATTAAATGAAATTCGAGATTTTTATGGATGGTGAAACTGACTCTCTGAGCCCGCATTAAGGTTCTTGCAATACCGTTTGTCTTTGTTTGTGTCTGTCTGTTTATGTAGAATTTCTTAAAGTAATATTAAATAATTAAATTAAGCATTATTTTTAAATAGTAAACATTATTTTTTCAATATGTCCAGTTCTTTAATCTTGTTCTGTGATTAGAATATAAACTAAACCCTATCATACAACAATGGAACTTTGTCTCAAAGTCGATATTTAAAACCATAATATAAATTATTGGATGAACGTAGGAAATTTTTGTTCTCTTTTTTAACTTTATATTTGATTCTTTAAGTTTAAAAATGACAACTGAACACGGAAATCGAACCCAAAACCCTTAGCTTAGAATTCCAATACTCTTCCCACTGAGCTATCCGTTACTCTTCTTGTACCCAGGGTCATTCTTCACTCATGTTTTAAGGAAGAGGCTGTGATGGACGTGCGGAAATCGTCAGCTACATATGCGCTATCTATAATCAATGATATTAATTAATATGCCCGCGAGCTATCAGATAACTCAGCTGCCTTCAACTCGGGAGGGCTTTATGCTGCCAATAACACAATACAACTGTATGAATGCGCATATCATGGATTAAATAGACAGGTTATTATAGTTGTTAAGTACTAATCCATAGGTTCCGGGTTCGATTCTCATGTCCAGGTATCTTTTTCCAATTTAAAGAATATGATATTTAGATGCGGATATAACCGTACCTAACAAATATAATAGCTTGGCTATTTAATCCATCGACACTTTATTTGTGTAAGCTCTCTTGGATAACATAATATAAAGTTAGTTAACTGTGACACACTTCAGTGCTCACACAGACTAAATTCCTGGCTAACTATTCATATTTTCTGGTGACATAGATTTCGGGGCTCGAATCACAATGTGGTGTTTTACTGTTTTGTCATAAATTGCTTTACACTCTAAATAAATATTGGTTCTCTTACTCTAAATTCAACCTTCCTCATCAACCCATTTGTATCATTAGTTGCTTATAGCCTTGATGGGTAGTAAGACAGTTAATTAGTACCTATGGAATCCTGTCTCACTATTTTAGAGTGAGACAGCCAAGTATAAGCCTGAACAATTATCAAAAAGATTAGAAATATTATTTATTTATTTCAAATTAAAAAAAATCTCTAACAGTTACAAATTATTCGGATAATATACGAAAGCCTTAATACAAATATTGGATGGTAAGACGCGTTGCTAAAAAAAAATTGTATAGAGAAATGTTTAACTAGATATTTTAAAGACTAATTTTACTAAAAGTGTTAAACTGTTTAAAATCTAGACAACTACGACACTGAAGCAATCACCTATATATGTTGGGTTCCTTTAACACCGTTTCTTACTAGCCATTAGGGTTATACGCCTATGTATACCTAATTACACTAATTTGTTAGAGAGTAGGAAGGTTTAATTAAGAGGAAGTGCACAGAAATTTGCGAGGAGGGAGAGTGGATAACCATTTAGAAAAACTACCCCCAGTTCACCCAACTGGGATCGAACCCCAATCTCCCTTTCTTTGGCAGTCAAGTATATTTAAATAATATCACCTTAGACAATGCGAGCATTGAAACGGGTTTCTTTTTATGTCAAGCAATACATACAATAGAAGCAACAGGTCCACGTCCTGTAAACAGGTATCAGATTCAAAGTGTTCCTGCTCTTTCGCCAAGTTGTTCTACTGATCCGGCTTACACTAAGGTGGTGGGACTTATAAGGGTAAAATGTTGAAGAAGAATACCTGGATTTTCATAGAAAGAGAGAATGAGATATAATCTTAGAAAAATTAAGTACGCCAAACCAGGATACGAGCTCTGACCTTGCCATCACTAGCCATCATAGCTATACAAGTGTTATGGCTTAATCCATCTGCTCGCTCATGAGATTAACATTATAGTTTATATTTGAACCTTATAGGTAATTTAATTAATACAAATTTGAGTAAAATATTTCCCTACTTGAGGTCAGTCCCGGATGGGCTTACTTTGGCTAGGGGTGTTTGGAGGATAGTAATCCGCACCAGTGGTCAAATGGCTTAACGCATAATTCTCATGTTAAAATTGATCACCAGCAAAAGGAATATTCGAGTTCAAATCACGGTCGAATGTACGGAGTTTTTTATACATAACAAATGTACCATTCTCTCTCCACGCAAATTCAGTTACATATACTTTAAAATGCTATCCTTCTTTTCTTCGTTTCATTGCTGTAACTAACTTATCCTTAAAATCTAAACGGGTACTAAGACGCAGCTAGTAAAATACAACCCCAATTATGTTTACAAAAGATCCTTAAATGACTTTGAGAGATATTAAATTCATAAAAATTCCTTTCAATCTCGTGTTGGGAGACTAGCAACCCTTGCCATCGTAATGTTCCTTAACCCACCCCGTAATAAATTCCCAGCTACGGTTCTGATTTAAGTTAAAAACTTCTCCCCCACTTACGTATAAATCTCCTGTCACCCTGTTTTGAGGAAGGTATGTAAGGTACAGTGGCACTAGGTCCCGGCAAAGATTTATCTGATTATCAAACCCTTCCTTCACCTCTGACAAGACATCTTGTGAATGTGAGGAATGCCAGGCCTCGGATTCCACGTTAAACTGTAGGTCCTCCATTTCATCTCACAATCACCCTACCATTATATATTAGCGTAAGTGCGTATAACCCGAATGGGTAGTAAGACGCGGTGCTAATAATAATAATACAGTGGCACTGATTTTTTTCGGGGAAAGGGGATTTTTGTCTGGGATGGGCATAGTGTCATTACCCCCTCCTCCTCCTCCCTCCAAATTCTCTATGCCTGCATTTAATTCATGTGTACAACAATTTGATGACAAATGTGTTACGAGATACAATTGTTTCTTGGTTTTTAATGATAACTTACATTTTGAAAAGTTTATGGAATCTTCCTTATGAGAACCCTAACTCTTGGAAGTTGGCTCATTCACACATAGATAGATGTTGTGTATGTTCGTGAGCAGCACAATCTAAAAGGTCCCGAAATCGAAATATGCTATCGAGTACTATCGCGGTATCGACTCAGCAGTCGACACTCGATAGCATTAGTTTAACAACCACCCCGAACGCTAAAGTCATTGTTCAAATCCTCTCTATTAGATTTTCCGATTTATTCCACCTTCTCTCGTTTATGTTGTGCACTGTCCGAGTCAGTAAGTATTCCTTTCAGTCGTTGTTGTGTTACGATTAATAGCATAAATAGATTATTAATACGTTTGTTTTTAATTAGTTTGTTATTTCTCTTCAATTTCTAAAACAATTGACACATTTGTTATTAGAAGTAAGATCAAGGATGTGGAGGGTTACCGGACATTATCATATGTGTATCCAAGAACATCTTCAACTAGGCTAAATGAAGCTTGCCATTCCCATTCTGTACTAGAGGACGGATCAGGAATTGCAGCAAAGAAACCAAAGTAGTGTTTCAACCCAGACTTGAATAAAACCTTTCCATGGATTTTGTATGACTGTATGAAAGATATCGTAACAATATTAGTGCTCGACTATGTGGACCGCTACTGCTGTAACTTTTATCGTCCTCCTTATCTCACTCCATCCTTGTCTAACAGTTAGCTGGGTGAGACTGACTGTCAAAGTGTTTATAGTGATGGAGCTTTTGAGGAAGAGAAGTTGCACGTATAGCATAGCTTGAGTTCACTTTCCTCAAACCAAGTAGCATATTCTGGAAATGGAGATTTCTAGACTTTGACGGCTATATACATGGTCGGTGTTAGCCATTGGTCTCTCAGTTCTTGGTTCCCAGCCAATGAGTCCGGGAGTGGGCCAGCGTGCCCAGCGTGTGGGTCAGCGTCCCCGGGCGAGGATTAGTGAATCTAGCATTTGTGTGGCATCAGTACACTGTGTCGTGCATGGGGAACAGTGGTGACTTATGGGGACTACACGGGTAATTTGTTTGGACCTTTAATTTAATTGTATCTTATCAGTGTATATGTTGTTTATTTTAAATAAAAAACCCTTGACTGATTCAATTTGCTTTTTAAATCTTCTTTAATCAGCATCGTACCCCAATACCATTACAAGAACTCACGGTTCACACGGTAGCGTGTGAGGGGCCCGCGGACCATCTGGTCAAGCACAAGCCCAACGTTACAATACTATACTTTGTTCTGCATGCAAGAACTCATTTGGGGAGAAGAGTTCCCAATTTTCTACTGAAAGAAAGCTTACTTTCACTAACACTGTTTCTGTAAATGGAAAAAGGGCACCGGAAAACTGAGAGTGCATTAACTTTCAACCTGTCATAGGGAAGCAGTCCTGAAATATAAATCTTCAAAAGGTGGTGTAATTGTTTGTGCACAACTATCCGAAAAGATACAGAGGCAGATGATGGTGTTAAAATTATTTTAATCCCTGCTGTATCTATCTACTAAATATATTGCTATTGAAGCCCATACTGATAATAATACTACTACTTTACTAACTACAATAACCTCCCTATAGTACGATGAGAATACTCAGCTGAATTACAGATGTAGCTTCAAAGAGGGTCATGATATTCAAATTGAAATGCTTGATATAATAAGTCATTCACTTCTTTGGAAGCTAATAACAGTTTAAAACTCTTTATATTTTTCCAATAATATGTGATGAAACAGCTTATGTGAGTATGAAAAAACAGTTTCATTTTGCGTATTATTCGTCACAGATTGTTTAGAAATTGAGGAGCTGTTTTGTGGCTTTTACGAAATATAAAGTACAACTTCTTAAAACTTATTTGGTGGTATTATTTGTGATATACTCACTAGATTTTGTTTGTTCATCATAAAATTTTAGAGGTCAATGTTTTAATTGAGCAGCCAATATGTATTATGTGTATAATGGAGTGCATGCAAAAATATTAAATGAGGGAAAAAGAGCTTTATATGTGTATTGCTTAGCACATTTGATGAACTCGGTGGTACAAGATACAATATCATTAATTCTTAAGTGTAGATATTCACTTAATATGATCAAAGCTATAACTGGCTAAGTGCGAGACTCCCCTAAGAAATTATCAATTTTTCAGTCTATGAAATGTGATGAAACACCTCACTTCCTACCCCTACGTCCTACATGATAAGTAGTTTTCATCTGTCCTTTCAAATTATACTGCATTGATGGAATTTTTACTTCATTTAAGACCATCCTAATATAGATCTAAGACCTTTGATTTTCTATTTACTATTATTGTTTTTGTCAAATTATTTGGTCAGGTAGACTCTGAAAATCTTGCCCTGCAAAATAAATCGCTTCACCTTGAAAAGGCTAATACATTGCTTATGACGTTGAAAGCAACCATTCCATCTTGTAGAGGAAGTTTCCAAGAAATAGGGCCTGAAGCAAATGAAAATAAACCTGCAGAAGTTAATTCCTACACTCTGTCCAGGAGGAAAAAGATTCCCAAAAGTTATGATGATTCTCAAGATAATTCAGAAGAGCATTTTGATTCATTGGAGCAAAAGTATAGGAGTCTATTCTTTGAAATCATAAATAAGATTGTCAATATTTAGGTTTCCTGTTTTGAGGCAGCATCTTATAAATTTTTGATGGAAGTCGATCATTTTTTACTTGGAAGTAGTGCAAACAAAGAAGAAATTTTACAATTCTATAAAAATGATGTTGACCCCAATCATATTTTGTTTGACAGAGTAATGCTTCATAGACGGTTGCAGAATGAAGGAATAGCTGTTGGGTACATAGAGGACCGTATCAATCGCTTCAGTCAAGTAATTTATATTAAGGGTTTGAAATTATCTGAGATTGGTGCAATTGTGTAAGATCATAATCCGTTCCAGGTATATTCTCTTCGTATACATTTGGCCAAGGTTTTAAGAATGTCTGAAAAAGGTTGTATTTAAGGATACAATCTGTTCTGGTGCATTCTCTTCGTGTTCAATTTGCTAGCGTTATAAGAATGTTTTGAACAAGGTTGCATTTAAGTATACAATCCATTTCTGCCAGATTTTTCTCGTTCTCAATAGATACCAGAGTAATAATAATGTTTTGAACAAGGTTGCATTTAAGTATACAATCCATTTCTGCCAGATTTTTGCCGTTCTCAATAGGCCAGAGTAATAATAATGTTTTGAACAAGGAAGTGTGTGATGATGAAATCCCCTTCAGGCGCATTCTCCTCTTGTACAATCTAACTGCTGTCAAATGACGCTCCATGTGGTTAAATCTCGAAAGAGACATGTGGTTGGAGCATGTGTGTGGGTGTAAAATGCTAGGTGCGAGATGAACCAGACACCGAGAAGAGCTTGTCTCACCAGAAGCCACCAACATTTCTACTTAAGGTGATAGCTCCTCTCACGTCGTCTCGACTTAAAATAGAAGCGCTACGTCGCGGGGAGCCACGAGGAATCTAATAAGATGAGGGTTTGGAGGTGAGGGTGCTTGCTTCTCGTCAAGGCATTGTAGTTATAGCATAAGCCATAAATATGGAGGAGAGATCGTTAGTGTGCGTTAATTATTTAAGGTGGGATCGTAGGGTATATCAGAAAAGGACAATATTCTTTGAAATTTTTTATTAAAAAAATTGATCAAAATTAAGATAATATCTCTTAAGTAGAAACTTAGAGTTTAATTTTTTTGGCACGATGACCTTGACAGCTCTTGAATATCTTCCAGAGTGTCCTGAAATTTAATGACAACTTCTTATCTTTATTTAAAATATGGGCCATCTAATGATGGCACCTTGCTCGTGACAGATATTCAACAATTGTTGATATCACCATGTGAATAGAATTAAACACTATGTATTTACTTGAGTAATATTTATTTATTTTGGCAAAAAAACCTTTTTATAATATTAATAATTGCAAAAAGACTTACCTTTTCTAGCGTACCCTACACTCCCACCTTAATGTGGGAGCAAAGACAGCTCGATCTGAGCCCAGTATTTTGCATATTTTATGGGGAAAAAATGTTCTTTGATAATTCGAATATCTCTCCAGTAAATACATATAGTTTAGTTATATAAACCAACTAATCTTGAACGTTACATAATTTTAATTTACACACCGGCATGCATTGTTAGACTAATTAAACCACTCGAATTAAGAAGGGCAGGATATGCAGTACAGGTTAAAGGCTCTAAAACGGCGTTCAAGGAATTGTTTGGCAATATTAATGGGAAGAGACCAGTGAGACGCAGATAGGAGGATGGCATTAGAATGGAATTAAAAGCTATAGGATGTAATGAGTTGGACTAGACAGAACTAGCTCAAGATGGTGATAGGATGTAATGAGGTGGACTAGACAGAACTAGCTCAAGATGGTGATAGGGTGTAATGAGGTGGACTAGACAGAACTAGCTCAAGATGGTGATAGGGTGTAGTGAGGTGGACTAGACAGAACTAGCTCAAAATGGTGATAGGATGTAATGAGTTGGACTAGACAGAACTAGCTCAAGATGGTGATAGGGTGTAGTGAGGTGGACTAGACAGAACTAGCTCAAGATGGTGATAGGGTGTAGTGAGGTGACTAGACAGAACTAGCTCAAAATGGTGATAGGGTGTAGTGAGGTGGACTAGACAGAACTAGCTCAAAATGGTGATAGGGTGTAGTGAGGTGGACTAGACAGAACTAGCTCAAGATAGGGATGGAGTGTAATGAGGGGGACTGGACAGAACTAGCTCAAGATGGTTATAGGGTGTAATGAGGTGGACTGGAAATAACTAGCTCAAGATAGTGATAGGGTGTAATGAGGTGGACTGGAAATAACTAGCTCAAGATAGTGATAGGGTGTAATGAGGTGGACTGAATATAATTATTTCAAGATAATAATAGGGTGTAATGAGGTGGACTGGATGGAACTAACTCAAGATAGGGATAGGGTGTTGTTAAGTGGACTGAATGACACATTTGTTTAATTAGTACATAAGCGTAAAACCCAAACGGTTAGTAGGACGCGGTGCTAATAAAAACCCTTGACTGAGTTCACGTTTCCCTAACAACAATATAATGGTTACTGATTTGATCTATCACTTTATTCTTGTATTCGCCCACGCAGGACCACTGCGTCATTTCGTTCGTTTTTCTTCGTGACAATGTTTATTTGAATAATATTTGGGAGAGACACACTGCTCGTGTCCAGTATTAATTTAAATTAATAAGGACTGATATTTTAAATTAAACATTTTTAGGAAATGGCGCAAAAAATTTGTTTGGAAAGGATATTTAGAAAGTGTGTTAAGCTATAAATAACCCTGTATACTTTAGGTTATATTTTGGAGAAAACTATCTTAAGGGCAGTTTATTTCAAAATATTTTTTTTCTCTAAATTAACTAATGATTTGGTTCAAATTGAGTATGTGGTGGATTTTTTTACATAATAAATAACACTGTATATTGGAAAGATTTGTTCCTAGCTATAAAATATAAATTAGATATGATTGGTTTTGAAAACATAAGTAAAACTTTGTGGTCTGCTGAAGTCTATGAACAGGCAATTAAATAATAACGTTTAAAACATAGGTAAGTTGAAGTTAAATTTTAACGTTTAATACCTCGCTGCTTGTATTGCCTACGTTCATAATTAAAGGAAATGCTATATTTATTTATATATTAGAGAAAATAAATATTATTTCTATCAAATTTCAGGGCCATCCTGAGATCTATGGTTAAAATCCATTGATTGAGAAGAAATGTAGCCGCATATGAGAGAGGGGATGAGTGGGGATACACTTCAATTACGCCCGGCTGAGATTTTAGCTGCGACTTCACGTAATCGAAAAACCAGACAAACCTGATGTACAGTACAAACCTGCAGAGTACACACAGTATTAAAATACATGTTCAAATCCCTTACCTATTTCAAACAGTCGAGGTTCAAACCTTGACCTCCCAGTTAATGTGAATTAGATATATTTCTAGCCAATAGTTGACCTCAATGGTCGTGGGGTCGTGCCCTCCTCAGGACCCGATGTTTGGAGGTTCAAACCCAGCCGAGGTTGATAGATTTATTGAACGATACAAATCAGTAGCACAACTTCCTTTGGATGGGAAGTAAACAGATCAGTTCCATGTCGATTATAGCATGCAAAAGATCCCTGGAATGTGTCTGAAAATACCTTTCCAGCAAAATTGATAGGCCCATTCGCTCTCGCTCATTGCAATTCTTGTGTTCTCATATACTCAGTCGGTTCAGAAAGTGCACGATACATAACTTGAATAAAAAAACTAATCTGTAGCTTTAGACTGCGTGACCATTCATGCGGTTATGGGGCTTAGGAAACTCTAATCGTGTGCCTGTTCTGCAATGCTAACCATTTGGAAGAGGTAATAGTAGGGTGAGAGGTATATTGTTTCTTAAACAAATCTAGATAAATACATACTCTCCTACTTTATATTGGCAACCCCCTCACAACACCCAAGCACGCCCCAAACCCTGCACTCTAGTGTTTCATTTCTGGCCTCACCAGGACAATTTCGTTTTATACAACGAACCTAGTCTTTACCGGAAAGAAAAATAACTTTAATTACCCCTCTTAATGGTCAACAGTCCAAAGCATCACTCTAGCAATAGACTGGCCCACCAATGATGGAAATATTGGGGTTCAAATCCTGGACGGTTGTTCCGAGGGTGGTTTTCTTCTATCATTCCAGGAAAATGCGGGTAAATCTCCTCAAAATATAACTTTATATTTTATAACAAATTAACTAATAGAGTATATACGTAACCCGCTTCTGTGGTTGAATGGTCTAACGTGCTACTCTCGTGTTAGTCCAGTTTGCTAAAGATAGCGATATAAGAGTTTGTTACTGGTCGGATGCACTAAGGGTGGTTTTCCTAAATGGTTTTACACTCGCCCCCACGCCAATGAGGGTGCAATTCCTCCAAATGTAACCTTCCTAATCCATGAAACATCAGCGTAATTAGTACATGTGCATATAACCCGAATTCCAAACAGGTAGTAAGACGCTAAGACCAATAATCTGATATATATATATAACGGTTATTTGATAAATCAGGTTAATATACATAGTCACCGGATGTTATGTCAAATAGCCAACAGTTCTGGTGAATATGATAAATTTTTCATGTTGAAGTCAAATTATTCACATTAACGTGTTATTATGTATAATAACCAGCAGCCTCTGGTTAAAGTAATAAATCTCATCACGTTTCATTAAGTGCGGACGTGTGGTGTTATTTTGATGTGGAAGCTGTCCAAGCCAACCTAACCTAGCTAAACCTAACCCAGCAAATATATTTTCAGTATATTATAATTTTTCACTTCGGCCAAATATGTTTTTTATCACTTCGGTCAAACAAGTTTTGTTATAGTATAAAATAATCGGTTAAAATAATAAACTAGATTTTCAGAATATTATAATTTATCCCTTCAGCCAAACATGTTTTTATCCCTTAAGCCAGGCAGGTATTGTTGTTGTATAAAATAACCAGTTAAAATAACCAATAACATCGAATACTTGGGGAAAATAACCGGTAATTATGCATGGTAACTAATTTATTACTTTAACGGTAATATATATATTTATTTATTTCTCTGGTGGACTCCTTAGCTCAGAATGTAGCGCTACTTTCTCCTAAACAGGGGGTCTCAGGTTCAACTACTGACTCGACGGTTACCTTTATAGTTGGGGCTTCCACTTTCATAGTAACGAATTAACGACCTGGAGTCTGAGTGCTGTGTCTTTTCTGGTTTAAATTGGTTAGTTTTCTGCCTATATATCCATTTCATTGACAAAATCTATAATTTGTGAGAGTAGCCTGAGTTTAACTTTGACCCCGTTCATTGCATGTCCCTGCCACATCAGAACTGAACCTCAGTTATAAATCTCTACCGTAAATAAACTCGTTAGTTAAGGCCTACTGTCAGAGGATTAATTACTCAGACTTTGCGGGGGTTGAGGAGGGTAGCGGGAGGAGAAGGGGGAGGAAAGAGCACTGTGTATATTATCAATCGGGGTCTGCGTGGGCCAAAATCCCCGGCAAACAGTTCGATCCAGAAATATTCTATATAAAAATAATGAATCCCTCAGGAATGCAGCTATCTTGTAACGTAGTGTATTATTAGCTCATTAAGTTTTAAATATTATAAAATGTTTAGGTATTTCATCATTTAAGGCCTATATTATATTTAGAGCAAACAAAATTACATTGAAATTTGAACATTTCAGAAATCCACTTCGGTGGTAGCATGGTTTCAGGCATCACTCTCGCAATATACTGACAGCAGCTAATGTGGAGATCAGGGCTCGAATACAAATCGGGTGTATTGAGGGTAGTTTTTCATAAGTTACTTTTCAATCTCTCTCTGCGAAAATTTGAGTAAGCTTCCTATACAACAGTTAACTTTTCTCCCTAACACATCATCGTAAGTAATAAATAAGCGGATAGCAACGAAAAGATAGTAAGACGCAGTGCTAAAATTATTCTCAAGGTTGAAATATAAATCTAATTTGAGCTAAAAATTTTAGTTGTCCTTCATGATATTATTTATTATTATTAGCAGTATAGCTCTCCAAAATTTTAAGGATTTTTTTTATTTCTTTATAATGTATTATTTTGTAACCTTTTAGGGCAAAATAAGATTTATTTTATATCTGTTAAAGAGGTCATACTCTTGAAAACTAAACGATTTTGTTTACGTTTTTGTTTCGAGTACATTATATCCCGTCTGGGATATCCACACACATACATATATAATGAAGTAGTAAATATACTCACGTTTGCCTATCAAAAAGACACCCTTAGTACATTCAGCCAAGATTCAAACCCCCAATTCCTCCATTACCGACATACCAGACAGACGAAGGTAATACCTTAGTACGCGTGCCCACCCATTCGGTTGAAAATGTTTCATATATCCGGATTCCTATCATTTCATGAAGAACAGCAAAACAGAAGTATGAGTCTAAAGTGGCTTTTGCACTTTTACACAAGTAAGATAATTTCATGTACTCTATTTATACAATATGTATCTTAGACAAGCAAGGTAGCTCGATACACTCTATTTATAAATTATTTAGACTATCAACACATCCGCCAACTATCAAAAATGGTAACTGTTTAAGAGGCTACCTGGTGTATGGAAACAGAAAATAGTTATATTATTTTACGAACTCACATCAGTGGCCACGTGGTCTAGAACGTAATTTTAAAAATTAACTGGGTTGCCATTGACGGGAAGATTGGGATTTGAATCCCAGCTCAGTGTACTAAGGGTGTTTATTTTTCCAAACAATTTCGCATTTTACTTCCACACAAATATGGGTGCATTTCCTCTTAATGTAACCTACCTCATCCTTAATGCCTTAGCGTAGTTAGTACATACGAGTATGGCCCAAACAGATGCTGTGCTAAATGATAATAAAAATATTTTCATTTAAGTAATATAGTTTTATGTAATTATATATACATATTAAAAATATTTATATATATGGTAACAATATTTATAGTTGACTCTTGGATGTAAAGCAATCTCCCCGTATACGATTAACAAGCAGCTCAAGTCTAATGAGGAACTGGCTCACTTGTGAATCTCAACTTTGTTCACGTACCCTAGATTCCTATTCACATAAAAATGCAGCAATTTACACGCAATGTCACTAAAAATTAGCAGATAGTTAAATATAATCCTATATATTTTTTAAATTTTTCTTCAATTAAAATATAGGGTTGTTGGTATCTTTCAATTTCGTTTTGCCATATTTTGAAACAAAGAACTACAATAATTTAAATATTGAGAGTGAGCCGAATGACAGACGATCACATCATGGATATCAATCACCTGCTTGGCTTAACGACGTTACATACTTGGTAAATTTTAAGCTATTTGGCGAAGCACCTAAGTGCTCTAAGCAATGTACAGAAAAGAAAACGAGAGAATAAAATAAGCAGTTTATCCTACAAGGTATCTTTATTATCTGTTGATAACAACTCCCCTCTTCCACTTTCGAGAATAAACATTCATTCTCCTATTAATTACGCCTGTACAACATTGATTTAAATTTCATAAATAGCTTTTCTTGGTTTCTTCTTCTAGTTGGATATATGCTTCCATGAACTTTTTTAATCTACATCCGGATGGGAAGATGCCTAAGAATAAGCCAAATAGCCTAGGATGTAGGCTTGACGGTTTAAAATAAAATATGTTTACAAAAAAACTACTTCAAGGTGAAAATAATAATTTTATGACAATTTAAAACTATTTTAGAACCACTTAATAATAAATTGTTATTTTTTCAGTGTTATATACTTAAAACTTAGATACAAGAAATTATATCTTGACTTGCCGTGACGTCACACGTCCTTAAAGAGAAGAGAGGTAATGTATAAAAACACATCAACATTAGCGTGGAAGGGGAAATGAAAAACCACATTGATCTATCATACAGTTGACCTCGGTTGTTTTAGGGTAAAGTGCTTGCCTGAGGACATGATGATCGTAGGTTCAAACCCAGCTGAGGTCAACAGATATTTCTTGAGCGATAAAAATATGTAGCACAACTTTCTTTGTAGGGGAAGTAAAGCCATTGGTCCCATGTCAAATGTGGCATGTAAAAGAACACTGAAAGGTATGTGAAAATATTTTTCCCAGCAAAATGTGTAGGCCATTTCGCTCTAGCTAATAGAAATTCACATGTGCTGATTCAAACAGTCGGTTCAGAAAGTGCACGTCAAATATCTCAAGTAAATGAAAATGAAAAATATTATATAGCATGCATTATATGGAAAATCATCCCCTAACCACTAAATCGAGAGTCAAACCTTGAACCCCTTACCACTGGTACTCCACTATATGGTAGTTCAGTTTAGGTCACGTGACCACAGGTGTAGGAATGTGTTGAATTTCCAGAGAATGAGCCCCTATTGTATTCTAAGGGCTTACAATTCCCACAAAACAAAGCACACTGTAAGCCTACTAATGGTTGTATTGTCTATAAATCAATTATTCCAAAGACTTCGGGCATGCCATCGCCAGGGCTAGCGCCCATTTGAATGAAATTCAGATAAACAGTAAGATTCACCATGTAGAATAGAATGCAGCAATTTACACACGATGTCACTAAAAATTAGATAATAACTAAACATAATCCTATATATGTTCTAAAATTCTTATTCAATTTAAAATATAGGGTTGTTGGTATCTTTGAATTTTGATTTGCGGTAATATTTAACAAAGTGTTTTGTTTAACCAGTTCTATGTTTTTTTGTAAAATTGTAAAAGTAATGGTATCAAAAGAAATAAAAGAGTATAATGGATATAAGTGAATATTTAAAAGTAATTTATATTGACTCGTAGACGTTTTAAATTATATGTGAAACAGTATAAAAATCAAATTAACTGTAATCAAACCACATAAATCATCCAATCTTACCTGCAGCATGCTTGTGAATTAGATAATGTGAATTATATAATTTAAGGGGAGAAAATAATCAGAATTTAGTTTCTATTAATTAATTCACATTAATTAAATTACTGTAACTAACTATTTTATTTTATTATTTTAATTTAACAACACACAGTTCAAAGTTTTAAGTTGACCTAAATATTCGTAAACTTGGTGTAAAATCAGGTTATAGTTATTTAAAAATAATAATTCTTCAACTAAGGAATATATACATTTTATTAGAAAATATGACTCAAACTTTAGAGGATAGTAGATGATCAAGTTTATTAGCATAAAATGGTTGAAAAATATCGCCATATTTTATTTAGATATCTAAATCTGTGTTAAAATAATCTTCTTTCAAATTAGTCCAACTCAGTTTGTACAAAAGAACATTCCAATGGATGTCCCAAGATAGAGAGTCATCTAACCGCTTTACAATCTATAATGGATTCCAATGAAATATAATGGTTCAGATAAATATTTTATCTTGGCATTAATGGTTAATAATTTACCAGAAACTATCTCAGGAGACGAACTAAGACTTAAATTTCACTTTTAATTATTGAAAGTATCAAACTTTTCCATTTTATATAGAACCTATATATTTTCAACTGAACCCTCCAACCGAGCTTCAAAAATATATCAGAGAACAATAAAGGATTCTCCATTTTTTTAAATGTCATTTTATTATTAATTGTTATTTCTTGCCTATACCCATATACGATAAATAAATAAACACAGGAAATCAAAAACACTTATTATATAATGTCAACTAAAATTAAATACATTGGTGTACATTAAACGATGAATATAAATATAATAACCCTGAAGTTTAACTATACATAAATAAATAAATAAAATCATATTTACATAAGCTAAGACTTGGATTGGAAAATTGATGCTTATTAATTTATATAAATCTTGAATCATTATTGTTAAAAAATAAATAAAAAATATATGGTCAATTTAATTACAGAAAAAAGTGATGGATAACACATTTAATATGAACTGAAAAAATTAAAGTTTTACAGACACAATGTGAGAAGTTATATGAAAAAATAATTAAATATAAAGGAATTAGAAAAATGAATAATGTTGTTTGTAAAATATAATAGAAAATGAAAAAATATATATAAAATAGTGTTATTAATTCGTATGGATGAATCGTATAAGAACTAATAAAAATCGTCATGAAAAGGTATTGGTGATTACAGATATAAAATATTTTGTAACCTCAAGCAATACAAAGCTTAGATTACTACAAAGGGTATAACAAAACATAAAATTGATATATTATTTGAAAAATAAATGGCTATCTCAGTTTAATTTCACATATTTTTGGAGTTCTATTATTTTTTCTACTCACCCGTTCATTGATTAAAACTCTCCCAAAAACTTGGCCTGGTGTACTGAACACACTAATGGCCCTATAATTCTTGCATTCACTACTTTAACTCGTATAAAACATAATTAATATAAGCTCTAACACTGACTCTTAGTATGCGTATGATCTGCTGAAGTGTATGTATTGTGCATTTTTAAACGCACGTAGATCTGTATTCACATACAATGAATTTTATCTCTAGATACATGAAACAATATTTATAATTATAAATAAATATTATAATACATAATATCATATATATAAGCCTACATAATTTTATAAATACTAGTGGGCCATTGCAGCAATGGCTGCAGATTATTGCATTAAAATGTATTTTAAATCTTTTATTGGGAAAGTTCTATATAATAAGCCCTCATTCACTTTTTAGCTAGAAGTTTACTCGTCAGAGGCTATCAACATTTTTTTTATATAGTTTTAGGTGTGTAATTTGAATAAAAACTTATATTTTTCGCCTTCACGCCCCGATGAGAACTTTAAAATTACCCCTCTCCCAAATATTTATTTATTCGTTACACCAAACCACTCTAGTAACTATTGAGATGATATTATTTTTAAACAAAGACAAAAATTGTATTTAACAATATACAACTATACACAAATCAATGATTCCATGGTGATGTAAGCAAAGAATGATTGTACAGATGTACCATTGCACATACAGAAGTAAAAGATGGAAAATTCTGTTGGAAAATTGGCTTTTAGTCTTAGGACGCTATTTTTACCGGCATCCTGATTCCCTAATCTTTATAAATGTCAAATTTTGTTCTGTCATTTCCTAGTAATTTATATTACTGGTAAAGGGCTTATCAAATTATATATAAGATATAAAATAGAGGGAGTGATAAAATGTGATAGTGAAAATGAGAGTGTGAGTGTGAGAAAGTGAATGTAAGAGACTGAGAATGGGCAGTTGAGAGAGATCGAGGGAGTGTGAGTGATTGAAATGAGATTATAGGTATGTGTTAGAGAGAGAAATACAAGAGAGAAAAAAAGAATGTGTGTGTGAGTAAAGAGAGTTTGTGTGAATGTCAGGGACAGAGAGTTTGTGTGTGAGAGAGAAAGATAATATATTTGTTAGAGTGCGCGATAAAGTGTGTGAGAGGGTGTGTGTGAGAAAGAGAAAGTGTAAAAATTTTCGAGAGTCATTGTGAGAAAAAGAGAGAAAATGTGAGGGATGGTGAGAGAGAATTTGAGAGAGAAAGCTAGAGAGGGAAGAATTAGTTTAGAGAGAGAAAATGAGATTGAGAGAGAGTTAAGGATAAGGAGTTTAAAGAGAGAGAAAGTTTTTGAGTGAAAGAGTTAAAGAGAGAAATTAAGGAAGAAAGTTTGAAAGATAGAGTGGGTTTGAGAGGTAGAGTGGGTTTGAGAGAAAGTGCGTTTGAGATAGAAAGTCTGAGATATGGAGAGTGAGGTGGAGAGGTTAAGATATCGAGAGTGAGTTTGAAATAGTGAGATTGAGATGAGAAAGAGTTTGAGTGTGAGAGTTTAAGATAAAGGAAATTTGAGAGAGGGGGAGCTTGAGAGAGATTTTGAGCGTTTGCGAGAGATAGAGAGAGCGTTTGAGAAAGAGAGATCGTTTGAGAAAGAGAGAGCGGTTGAGAGAGAGAAATTTAGACATATCTTAAAAAAGAGAGTGTATAAAAATGTAATAATGTGATATAAATTGTATGATAAAGAGTGTCTGTGAGGGTAGAGAGTGAGTGTGTGAGAGAATGAGAAAAGAGTATACTATATAATGTGTTTAATAGAGTTAGTGTGTGTGTGTGTGTGTGTGTCTGTGAAGGGAGTGAGTGTGAAAGAGTGTGCGACAGCGTTAGAGAGTCTTTTAGAGAGAATGTTAAACTATAGATGTGGTACTCAAATATTATTCCTTTAAATGTAAGTATCAAAATAAAAATATAACTGAACTTACTGTATTTTTAATAATGGGAAAAGATAGATGGGGTACACAAAACATTACTTTTAGATATCATATCTTCTAAACTAGACATTCAAATGAAAACATAGATTAACTTATGTTTTTTTGTGTGTGTTACTATTTGCTAAAATGAATCAAAGCCCATTATTTGAATAAAATGAAAATTAAAACCCTTTATTTGAAAAAAATGAACACCAATACTCATACTTAGATAGTAGAACGACTATCTTTAACATTATTAAAATATAATTTTTTTTGAGCTTATAATACATACCTAAAAATATTTAAACATAATTTCATCATCCGCGAAACCAAACGTAAAAGATATTTTCATGAATTTAACAACTCAACTTTTTAATTTTCGAATTATGCTCAATATTATTGATTTAAATGCGAATTAACGACAACAACATTCCAATAAAGGAATAAATGTTTACCTAATTTAGACATCTCAATTTAGATGTGTTATGACCAGCATCCAGAGAGAAATATTCATCAAAAGAGAAAATTGTGATGTGTTCGGACCAACAAATAAAGATTGGGTTATTATTTTTAGCCAAAGAGGTATATTTTATTTGGAGATTTACAGCCATGCAGTAAATAACGGTGTCCATGATGATCAAACAAAGAATGAAAAACTGAAAATTCTCTGTGAAAATCTGGTTTTCGTGGAAAACTACTATTTTTACTGACATTCTGGATTCTTAACCATTAAAATTAGTGGACGTTTGTCAAAACCTGTTTAGTCATTTCCTAGTAATTTCTATTACCCGAAATGTGCTTATCAAATTATATATAAGAAGCTATGTGAACATTATTTACCTTGAATGATTGCAAGCTTACCTTACGCGATTCTTTTATGGCGTGGCTTATATTATAATGTCATAGTACAACCCATCAAGGTGAGACTACTACCATCCAGGGTAAACGAAGTCCACATTATAGGTTGTGTAACTATTAAAAGCATATTATTTGACCAAATACACGGTTGGTGGACTATTGGTAAAATGGTATTGGGGCTGGCACAAGTTCATATAAATGAAACGATGCACGGCACAAACTCTTTCCGTTTAATTTTTCAATAGAAATATTTGCTTAAAACTCGTAAGATTAGTGGAACGAAATAATATACGTTTTTGCAGAAACATTCCACCAAAGAGCATAAATTTAATAACATACAATGTCATAGGAACAAAAACGAGAAGCTTCTCTTTCCACGAAATAGCATAACGATCAATTTTATATTTCAAAATAATCCACAAAGAGTTTAGATATTTGTTTATAAATTAAAAACTATTGATTTTATTAAAATACATCTAGAATTAAAATGTTTTTAATTTTAATAGTATAATAGCTTCACTATGGTCATTTATTTTATATTTCATATATTTGTGGAAATGTTATATTAAAATTGGAAATTTACGCTTCTACAAAGTGCCCTTAAAGTCATGTTTATGGGAAAATGAGAATTTTTATTTAGTTTTTAATGCTAAACAATACCAAGATAAAAAAAATATTCAATAAAAATGGTTAAAACAAATTTAAAGTAAATTGATTTTATCTTTTTGTGTTCTTCATTAACCAGCCTTAAATTTTAGGGGTGAATAACTAATTCCCAAATCTCCATTGGGAAGCCTTATGAAGGCCCTAAATACCAAGTCTTAGCCAAATTGGTGGAATTGTTTCGTCTCTAAGTTGAGAAATAGATGGACAAAGAGACAAACAGACGGTATTACGAAAACCTCTTTTCACTTCAGGGTTTTTTCAAACGTCAACATTTATCAAAATCTCGATGTTTTTTAAATCATGTTTACGCTTGCAATACTTTCTTAAAGTAGTTGAGAGAAAGTAAAAAATGGGACAAATGAAAGAAAACATAATAAAAATATATTACTACTTTGCAATAAAATAATATGGATATTCATACAAAGTAGTAGTCTAATGCATGTTCAGTCCAGACATTGAGTTACCTCAAAAGGAACTTACCGTAATAGTAATCACAGCTATGATGATATGATTCTCGAAAAACTGCTCTATTCACAACCTCGACTTTCTTTCGACAAAAAGTTTTATTTATCTATTAGTTATTTTCCCTTTATTCACACGGATTCTGTTTCATAATATGGATCCAATGTTGAAAATAGATGTTAATTTACACTTCTAAATGAGTTATAAACAAATAGAAGTGTATTAAATGGTTTATTCAACAGATAGTGAGGCAGATAATATGATAGATTATAATTATAGACCCGGGCTTGGTCACTTAAGGTAATATTTTAAAATCGGATTCCCAGAGTTTAGAGCTAGAGCGCTAGACAGGTTGAGAAATAGTGTTATAAGTCCGCAATTATTTTCAACATGGCCATCATGTATAATCTATATCTAAGAAACTCAAAAATTTAGTCCAATGAAAATACAACAAGTATAAACTGAGATAAAGGCCAAATAGTAGTGTTTTGCAACCACCATTTTGAAACTACGTTATTTTTTAGTTAGCTTGAATGTTTACCGGACGTCCGAACTATGGCCTTATTCCCATGTGAAATGTAATCACAATCACTGTGTTAGTATTTGCATCAAAAGTAACAGACACCAGATAATGTGTAAGATCCATTCTTGTTTTCCATTTCAAAGTCTTTGAAAATGTTTACAGTCCATTAGTTTTTGGAGTAGTTTAATTTGCCTCGTGAAGATAGGGAGTTATTCGAGATTGAGCTATATTTAATTCTGTCATCATGAGCATCCAATGTTAGTCCTAAGCTATGCATTCATTTTCGTGCAATGCTTTTTTTGAAAGAGAAAAACAGTTTATAAACATGCAATCTTTGTTTGCCCTAAAATACAGCAGTCTTATCTTTATGGATTACATTACGACCCCATTTTATAAGTTATACCATAGTGTAATAATATAAGGTAAGCTTGTTACAAAGAGGGCAGATTTCTCCAAATAGCAACTGTTGCGTTTAAGTTGATTTCGTTTAACTTTTATCAGTGGGTTGCACTACAATTCGTTTTCAGAACAAAATGTTGGACACAGTTTAGTTTAAACTTTGAAACATTACTTTGGCTGCCCTCTTTGTGTACTTTTGCTTAACAGATTAATAGGTGTTTGTGTTTTAACACAGCTGCTTTCAAAATCAACTAGAAGGTTATATAGGACGGTTGTTTATAAATCTATTAATCTAGTAATCTATTGTTGTTTGGAGTTTTTCCTTTTATTCTGGAAGAGAAGTAGAAATTTTAATGAATCAGAAATTGATTGTCTACTGAATATTGTTAAAGAAATGGGATGTGATTGTTTTCAGGTTAAACAAAACATTCCCCTAAGATACTGGTACAATTCCACAGCATCTCCACCAAATGGCTGGATCTTTACGTGTCTGCAATCCAAAGCACCTAAACAGTTTAGAAAACAAGCTCTTCCATAAAAATACAGCTTTGCCTTACGAATGCCTTCCAGATTAGTGAGCATATTAATTAATTGAAGGTAGGAGCGTAGCCGAGGGGGACATCACAAATATTACCCACCAAAATTATCTCCTTCCATAAATGTTAAATTAAATATTAAATTGTAAATAATCAAAATAATTAATAAGAAACCCCTTCAAATTACACTAATTTCAGAAGTCGTCTAGGGTGGGCTCCACACTGTCTTCTAATTCTTAATTATAATCAAAACTTAGATGTTTATACGTATCTCTTTGTCAATATTTTATTTTAAAATTGCATCTCCCCCCCTCCCCCTCCAACACTCCCACCACAAAAAAGTTTCCGGCTACGTCCCTGATTGAGGACATAAATGTGCTAACGCTACAGACATTTGTCTCACAATCTTACTAGCTGTCGAATAATGTGCACCACTATGAGCACGTGTGTTGATGAGAAAAATTCTCGAAGCATAAAAGCATAATGCCAATAAAAACTTAAAAGTCAGGAGAAATAGCTCTATTCTTGGTAGATTTAAATTCATTGATGTCTAAAACCACGTGTATCGTTGTTTTGTGCATTAAAAACCTATCGAATAAATCTGTCTCGTCCTATTTTAAAAATTGGTAAATGAGACCACGTAGTTTTGTTGGCCTCCGTGTGGGAGGCATTATTTCAAATTAATAATCAGGGGTGGACTGATTCCTTCGGCTTCCCTAAGTTATATATAATTTGCAACCCAGTTTTGACTTATCTTAATAACAAACAAACGGAACAGGACTTTTTCACTACAATGCATTGAGTTATTCGATAATTTATTTACTGTATTGAAAATATTCCTTACAATTTTTATTAAAGAATAATACTTACTACGAAATTACAAATGCACAAATACTTATAAAATCACACGTCTTGATTTTAGACTAGTGAATGCATGGACAATACTATTATAGTTTAAATATTTCAACAAGTCTGACTCAATCCTTAATACAGCAAGAGAGTTAAATCTTTATTCATTCATTTGATCTTAAATAATTTTTGACTCAATTTAACCCATAAAAACTCCGTTTTCCAGAGAATATTAGGATCGTAATACAAACACCTATACGAGGTTTAATATTAACATTGGGGTACACGTTTGTATATCGTGTTCTCAAAGCCACTACAACAATTTTAGACTGGTTTTCTATGTTTCTGAACCAACCCTTGTGTTGAGTACTATTCACACATAGAAGTTGAAGAGAAATGTGCATAAAAGTAGAGGCATACATCAACAAAACTTTATCCAAGATCAGTTGAATAGATACTCTGCAGCAGCGTTGCTTTTAAGTGACGTTGTCCAAGGTCATGTCAGCTTAGTGAAAAATGAGGATTTATCATGGAATCGGTTATAAGCATCGCGTCTCTTCTGAAGCTGACAAAGAAGACTCTTGTTAGGGAATATTAAAATGGTGACTTATAAATGATATCGACCATCCATGTCAACTAGCCCTGCAAACTCACCCAAACAAAGTATTTTTGATATTTTTTTCCGCTTTTTATCTTTCAACTACTCGATTATCTGGGATAAACTCATTGCTTTCTATTCATAATGATTGAATTTATTACAAACTTTGCAAACTAGATTAATCAATGAGTCATATAGCTCAACAACAATGAATATGTCCATAGTGACATGTTTGAGTTTTTTATTTATTAAATGTATCCAGTTCAGCAAAAATACATAAACACCGTCATAAGTGCCGTTTCCAAAAGTTCAAGCTTCACTCATATTGTATTCCTCTCGCTCTTCGTCTTTAACGCTCTGCTTTGGTTGATGGTCGGTCTCCTCCAATGGCAAGTAGAGCACCCAGGATTTGTTCCCAAGACTCATACACACGCTTACAATCACATGGACCTACAGTAGCCCCATGGCTTCTTTGGTGCTGACTCACAGCTTTAAAAAGTTATCAGACTAAACTACGTATCTCTACGCTGAACTAGATGGTCTGCAAAAACATGTGTTTAGCAGCTGGCACTTATGACAGTAAGAATGTAGGTATATAACTAAAAGGTTGACTGTCAGAAGTCAGCTGTGAGCTGTCAGTCAGCACCAAAGAAGCCATGGGGCTACTGTACGTGTTGCTGAAAGACTCTTTACGTGATATTGTGGTTGAATAGTATTCAAACGGTGCGGAAGCACAACAAAACATTTACATTCCACTAAAATATTACACCCGCTTAAACTTATCGCTCTAGGATGGTATTTTTTGACACCATGCTCAAAACAACGTTTGTAGTATATGAAGTTTAAATCGTATCACATGAGAGTTTAATTTAACCCTGGTTCAAGCGGCATACATATTTTGCGGGAAAACATCTGTGGTTTAAATCATGGGTTAAACTTCTTGCCGAGTTTAAACTTAGTTGAGGAAAGAGGGCCAGAATATGATAAAGGTTAGCGAGGGGTACAAACTTAATAGCAAAGAGGAGTGGGGGCACATTTCCACAAGAACCGGGTCCACACGATCACATCATTTATCATGAAGGGCGACTAACTAGATTCATACGTTTCCATTACGACATGGTTTATATTTATAAAATGGCAGTATAGGGCAATCCGTTATGTTTGAAGGTAAATGAATTGTACATTTTTAATTTAATAATTTTTCTTAGACTTGTGTAGATCCCTAGGAATAATGAGCATCCCTACTACGGCTTACGTGCATCTCAACTAGCATGTATGTATAATTCATATACCCTGGAAGGTAACAAGCTTACCCTGAAAGACTACACTATTGAGAGGCTTATATAATAGGGTCGTAGTGTAGCTAGTTAAGATAGAACTGCTACCTATCAGGTTAAATTGCATTTACATATCTAGAGGCATGGATCTCCAAACTAACATGTTAATCCCTGAAAACATGTGCTGTACAGACCCGTTTAAGTTCAGAGCTCCATTAGAACCACTTGATAAAGGTCGCTTCCGTGTACAAATGATACTTCCCTTCAGTCTAGCACCTCTGAAAACTTTTTACATTCTGTTTACATTCACACGAGTAAAAAAACCCCTGGACAAAACAACTTCGGAACAAGGGACCTTTTATTGCATCGCCCACGTCAATTTGGACTCAACAAAAATGAAGCATGTATGTATGTTACCTTTTTGTTTTTACCTGTTTCTCTCTTATGGAGCTGAATATGCTTAGAGATGGAACATTTGATTTTGCCTGAGTGGTAAGAGGGTTCCACTAGACAGGTTCGATTTGGGATGGTGGATAGAATATGTTTGTTATAGCTTATAAACAGGGTATATTAGTATTTAAAGGAAGTTTGTGTTACTTTTTTATACATGCACGTCTAGTATAATGATATGAATACATTCATGTTATTGACGAGGGTAAACCTTAACTAATCCGAGTCAGAATCAAATAAGTAGGTTTTCAGAGATAGTAAACTAATAATATTACGGGATCATTGCAGCGATAACTGCAGATTATTGCACTAATTTAAAAGGACCCTTTGCAAAGATATCTTATCTAATTTTTGCACCAAACCACTCAAAATCAAGTTGTTTTTAAATAAGGATAAATGTTGAATTTACCGATATACAACTAAACACTGGTAGAGTTTTCCATTAAGATGTAACCAAAGAATGATTGTATAGATAACCTGCAGACATCATGGACACCTAACCTTTAAAATGAGTGTTCCTTTGTCAAAATTGGTTTTAAAGCAGTTTTCTCCTAATTTAAATCAACGGAAATTGGCTTATCGAATTATATATAAGATAAATAGAAAGAAGGAAAGTGAGAGATTGAGAAAATGTGAGAGGGAATGATGACTGTACTAGTGTGTGTGATTAAGTTGTAGATTGAGAGTATTAGTGTTAGAAAATGAGTGTAATAGAGTGAATGGGAAAGAGCGGGTGTGTGTGAGAGAGAAAACGTGTGTGATAGAGAGAGTGTGTGATAAAGAGAATGTGAGAATGTGATATAGAAATATTATGAAAGAGAGAAAGCGTGAGAGATTGATTTGGGTGTGAAAGGAATGGTATGAGAGAGAGTGTGTGGTCGAGAGTGAATATGTGTGTGTTTGTGTGTGTATGTATGGGTGTGAGAGAGTGAGAGAAAGAAAATATCGATGAGGTACACAAAACTTGTTTTAGCACCATGACTTACTACCCGTTCAGTTTATACACTTGTATACTAACTAATTTAATGGTTATAGTGATGAGTAAGTTTATATTATAGGAAGTGTACCCACATTTTTGTGGAGGCAGAGTGAAAAATTATTTTGGGAAAACCTCCCTCAGTATGCCCACCGAGATTCTAAACTCGATCTACTCATCATCAGCAGTCTATCATACTGCAAGAGTAGCGACTTATACCATGTGGTCATCAAAGTAGGTCACAAAACATTATTTTTAAGTACTATTCACTCAAAATCAAGTGGTAACATGAAAACAATTTTACTTATTTGTATTGAAGTATTATTTGAAATAATCAATACCAAAACCCACACCTGAATAATTAAAATTACTATTTAAATACATTTAACTTCATTTTATTAATTTTTGAAACTTATTCATATCGCTACCAAAATGTATTTAAACATAAATGTATCGTTTTTAGTTTATAATTCACGTCATTTTGGGATCAGATGTAAATACTCATAAATTAAAGGAGGAAAAGTATTAGTGCAAACATAATGATTTATTTCTAACGTACTATGATTGGGTTTAATAGGGATACATTATTGACATTTTTTTAAATATTTGTTGCACTGTACATTTAAATAATACACAAATCAGGGTTTCCATGGTGAAGTAAGCAAAGAATGATTGTACAGATGAGTCACTCCAAGCACAGCACAAAATATGGAATTTGCTAGGAAAATCAGGCTTTCTTTGGAAGCTACTATTTTGCCGGCATCCTGAACCCTTGGTCTTTAAAATGAGTAGGCTAACAGTTTGACAAAATTGGTTCAACCGTTTTCTCATGATTTAATTTACAGGAAATGGGCTCTCAGAAAAAATGTGGAGTGAGCTTATGTAAGTGTGTGAGTGAGTATGAGAGAGTAAGTGTGAAAAAGTAAGTGGGAAAGAGTGAGTCTTATATTGAGAGTGAGTGAAATCGAGTGAGTGTAAGAAAGAATGTGTGAAAGGGATAGAGTGGGAAAGAGGAGGTGTGGTGTGTGTGTGTGTGTGTGTTGTGAGAAAGCGAGACAGTGTGAGAAAGGGAGAGTGTGAGAGAAAAAATGAGAAAGTGAGGGGTGGGTGAAAGAGGGGGGACAGTGTGAAATAGAGAGAGCGTGAGAGAGAAAGTGAGAGATTGTGTGAAAGCGTGTGTGTGTGTGTGGGTATGAGAAAGAGAGAGAGTATGTGAATATGTGAAAGAGAGTGTAGGAGGGTATTTTCGCTAAAGTGACTAGTCAACTTTTAATTTGCGAATTATAGTTAATATTGTTTATTTACATAAAAATTAATGATACCATTCCAATAACCATAGATGTTTTCCCAGTCTAGGAAATTAATTCCCTCAATTAAAATATATTTAGATAAAAGATGTGCTAAGGCCAACTATTATAACAGCCATTTTGTGATCATAGATAAATATTCAAAATTAAAAAAGAAAGATAAGTATCCATGCAAACAAAATTACATATTTCTAACCTACTATCATTGGTTTGTTTAGTTAGTTATGTATAGATTTTTCTCATAATTTTTTGTTTTTTCCACCATATAACTTAAGTAAGTGTTGAGTTATTATTTTTAACCAAAGAGAAATAATTTATTTACAGGTATAAAACCATGAACAAATTAGGGTTTCAATGGCGATGTAAATGAAGAATGAAAAGCTGAAAATTCTCTGGGAAAATCAAATTTTCGTTGGAAACTACCATTTTTCCCGGCAATCCTGGACCCTTAACCTTAAAAATTAGCGTTAGTTTGTCAAAATTGGTGATCATTTACCCGTAATTTCAACTACCAGAAATGGGCTTCTCAAATTAGCGTTAGTTTGTCAAAATTGGTGATCATTTACCCGTAATTTCAACTACCAGAAATGGGCTTCTCAAATTAGGTGTTAATATTCAAGATCATTTGATCGTTTTTGAGCTTATAATACATACCAATACATATTTAAGCATCATTTTATCATGCGCGAACCAAAACGTAGACAATATTTTCACGGACTTAACAACTGAACCTTTTAATTTTCAAATTATGCTCAATATTATATATTTAGATGTGAATTAACGACAACATTTCAATAAAAAAATAAATGTTTCCCCAGCTTAGGTATCTTAATTTAGATGTGTTATGACCAGCATCCAGAGAGAAATATTCATCCAAAGAGAACATTTTGATGTGTTTGGACTAACAAATAAAGATTGGGTTATTATTTTTAGCTAGAGAGGTATATTTTATTTAGAGATTTACAGCCATGCAGCACGTAACGGTTTCCCTGGTGATTAAACAAAGAATGAAAAACTGAGAGTTCGTTTGTCAAAATCTGTTCAGTCATTTCCTCGTAATTTCTATTACGTGAAACGGGCTTAACAAAGTATATATAATAATACATAATGGAGAGAGTGATAAAATGTGATAGTAAAAATGAGAGTTTAAGTGTGTGAATGTGTGATTGTGTAATTGTGTGGGTGAGTGTGAAAATGAGAATGTGTGAGAGAAATAAAGAGAATTGTGAGGGAGAATGCGTGATATGATGTGCGTGTGGGGGAGAGAGAGAGTGAGAGAGAAAGAGTATGTAGAATTTTGAGAGGTATAGTGTGTGACACAGAGAGAAAATCTGAGGGCGTGGAAGAGAAGATTTGAAAGAGAACGTTAGAGAGGGACAGATTAGTTTAGAGAGAGAAAATTAAAGTTAGAGAAAGAGTTAGATAGAGAATTTAAGAGAAAGTGATTGAGACGGAGTTAGAGAGAGAAATGTAAAGAGTGAATTTGGAAGAAAGAAAGTGTGAAATAGATAGTTTGAGAGAGAGATTTAAATAGAGAGAAGGAGAGTGATAGAGAGAGAGTTTGAAAGAGATGGTGTTTGAGTGGGAGAGAATTTGAGAGAGAGAGAGAGAGAGAGATCGTTGTTGAAAGAGAGTATTCAAGATATATAATTGTTGAGAGTGAAAGTGAAAGCATTTGAGAGAAAGCTTAAGAAAGAGAGTATAATAAAGATAATGTGAGAGAAATTGTATCATAAAGAGTGCATGCGAGGGTAGAGAGTGTGTGTGAGAGAGAGAATGAGAGATGATTATATGAGAAATAGAGTTTTATAAAGTGTGTGTGTGTGTGTGTGTGTGTGTGTGTGTTGTGTGTGTGTGGACCGTGTGGGGGAGAGTGGGGGAGAGCATGAGAGAGAGTGTAAGATAGAATGTTTTAAAGAAAATGCTATACACAATACATTACGGTATTTTCAAATATTATTCTCTCAGAATTAAGTATCAAAATGGAAACATAAATAAACTTACAGTAGCTATTTGTAATAATGTGAAAAGATAGATGAGGTACATAAAACATTACTATTAAATATCATATCCTCAAAATTAAGCGATAAATTAAAACATATCATAATTTACATATTTTTTTCGTGTTGCTGTTTGCTAAAATAAACATCAAAACCCATACTTAGTTTGATAAAGTGGCTCTTTTTAAACATTATTCAAGATCAATTTATTGTTTTCGAGTTTATAATACATAAAAAACATATTTAAAATTTCATTTTATCATGCACATAACATAACATAACATAACGTAAACAATGTTTTCGCGAACTCAACAACTTAACCTTTTAATTTTCTAAGGATGCTCAATATTTTTTATTTAAGTGCGAATCAAGAATAAAAAAATTCCGAAAAAAAATTATGGTTTTCCCAGTTTAGGCAAGATGTGTTATGACAAGCATCCAAAGAGAGATATTCATCCAAAGTGCAAATAACGGTTTCCACGGTGATTAAATAAAGAATGAAAAACTGAAAATGCTTTGTGAAAATCGGGTTTTCGTGGAAAACTAATATTTTTCTCGACATCCTGAAATCCTAACCGTTGAAATGAGTGGTCATTTGTCAAAATCTGTTCAGTCATTTCCTCGTAATTCTATTGCTGGAAACGGGCTTATCAAATTTAATATAAGACAAGAGAAGATTAATCTATGTGGAATGCCATATATTAAAAATAAAAGGTATACAAATAAGTTATTATAGAGTTTGAACTATAAATAATGCAAGTATGAACTACATATTTTAATATATATATGACACTGGTGAGAATATACCTTAACTACTCCAAACATATATATTCAAAATTATCACTATGATATTTTGTGAGGATATACTTTAGTTAAACATTTTATATAGCCCATGTATTAACAAAAATATCAGTTAAGAATCAAATAGCCAAAGTTATTATTTATGCTTTTAGTGAGGATTACTCCATCTATATATCATATTTTGAAAATGGAAAAATGACACCTGGACACCTGGTTCGATTCCTGTATCCAGGAATTATTTTTCAATCTTCAGAACAATATCATTATCTTACTAGCGAGAAGTCTGATATTTAAGCTCAGTCAGTGGCGAGTTTTTTTTTATAGAGATAAGGGTCTCCGGTTTGATTCCCGACATGGCTGAAAAATGTATCATTGATGAAATGGGGGTTTCCCCTTTCACAATGATAAAATAACGACTGGAGTATAGTTATTGATGTGTCTGTTATATAATTATTATTTAAGTTAGTATAAGGTGGCGTGCTGATATAATCAATCAGTTCATAAAGTACACGTTAAATACTTCAAATAAAAATATATTTGCTAGGACAAACTGTGTTCGATGTCCTATGTCTCACACAAATATATTTACTAAGTTATTTGTAAACTAGTTCGAGATTCTAGTCAAATCTGTATGCCAACATTTGTGAATAACTTTAGGCTCACTCTTATTAATGAAATATAGTTGTAAATAAAGTCATTTTATAACATGCGTGGCTATAAAAGGCGCATTAAGTACCCCAACAATTATCTCCGTCCATCAATGAACGTATCGGGGTGCTGGTACTAGCCTTTCCCTTGGTCTAAAAGGAAGGGATGGGAGGGTGTGGGGGGCAAGGAAGTGGGAAGGGTTACCACTCTCAAAGTCTCCCGACGCTAACGCAAGTCAAACAAAAGTCTGTACATCCATCAAGCTTAGTCGCTCCACTGCCACTGAGTCAAACTGGCAAATTCATTAGTTCAGGAGTAGTGGAGGTAGGGTCGAGGGAGGGGCTAGGCACAAGGGATTCACAGAAAGAATAGAGCTATTGTGTATGCACAAGTTCACAGAAAAACAAGTGCAGAGCAGAAACGTAGCCCCGTGTCGAGCTCTAAGCCAATCATCAGAACTCAGCCTCATCGTCGTTGTACGCTCGGCGTGATTTGAAATAACTTCCTCTTTCTTTTATCTGCGCGACATCAGCTTGGGTGATCCAATCAAATTTCTAAACTATCTGACTATCTACTGTTGTAAAACTATTTAAAATAACTCTTAAAATGGAAGAAGTGAGTGTCGTTCTTATTATATTTGGATTTGTTTAGCGACACCACACAAACACTTGACAACATCTATTGTGATATTGATTTTTAAGAATGCTTCATCCACTAGAAAATAAAATATGATGGTAATTAAACGTTTCTAGTTTGTGTTGCAAAGCATTATAGGTCAACATAACATATTTAAAATAGTGTGGGAATAACTGCCCAGTTCAAGCAGATTTGCTTTAAATTCAGCCTAAAGCTTGAGTCTCAAGTTCTCCGAAGATCAATAAATAGTGTCAGAGTTGGTTTTTCCTAAGGCACAATGATGTCAGAATTTTAGGCAGCACAAATATCCGCTTACTATTACTATTATTATTATTATTATTATTATTAGTAGTAGTAGTAGTAGTAGTAGTAGTAGTAGTAGTAATAATAATAATAATATATAAATCCGGAACAGTGCTTGAATAGACTCCTGTGTCTTTCTCGTACTAGACTGGAATGCGGAAAATGAAGAGATCGATTTCTAATAAGAGTCAGGGATACTGAGGGTGAGGTTTTTACTCAACGGTTCACCACTATCAAGTCAGGTAGATTATGATACATTTAATATAAATTTTACCTCCCTTGCCCTTTTAATACTGCCTAAATATGAGGCAATCCCAAACGAATAGCCTAATACGCTGTGCAAGGATAAAAGCCGAGAAATTTTAATTAGAAACATGGCTAGTCATTATAGATAAATGGCCAAGATAATTTCAAAAAGTCCAAGTTTTTCTTTATAGATACAGCATATTTAGCTCCGATACAAAACATAAATCCGCATCACAGTAATTGATCTTTTATAATGAATAAGTATTAAAAGTGTTAAGAAAGTAATTCGGGAGAATAATTTGTGAGCAGGTGTTGATATTTTCGTGGCTACTTTTCAAGATTAGAAAATATGCCAGATAATTACTATTCTATAAATGAGTGTTTTGTCAAAAATTAAAAATTTAGAAATAAGGTCCGTAAGAAGACATTATAGTTACACTATTCTCCAACTGTACCACAGAAATATAACTTGCCATGCCTAGCTGGCCGTTTCAGTGCCAATGTCTCATTTTCGATTTTTTTTTTTTTTTTT